>JAJTUV010002657.1:0-181810 GCA_021653895.1 Mastomys natalensis | reverse complement strand
TACTGAATAGTAGTATATGGATTTCCATTAAAGGTAGTGTAGCACCTGTGTTTTCTCAATATTTCATTAGTTTTGTGTCTCTGAAACAACTGTTGCCCATTAAAAACAGTTTCTTTTTTCCCAAACTCAAAGCAGCCTCAGGAAATGGGTGCAGACATGGGCCATTTATACCTGCAGCAAATGTCAGTAGTGGATTCCCTTCTATGGCCTGTACACTTCCTTATGGATTTTAGACAGGTTTCCACTGGCAACCTTTGTAGTTTGTTTTCCTTGTGGAACTGACTTCAGCTTGAACCAGAAAACCTTCTGTTACTCACAAGCATGTTTCCACTATGATTCCAGTGGCCATGCCTTGCCTGGCAATTGAGATTGTAGCACACAGGAATGCAAATATAGGTTAGGCCATTGATAATTCTACCCTGTGTCCCAGGTTTCAGAGCAGTTTTGACACTATGAATGCTATCCCCAGGGAGTCCAATATAATTATTGGCAGAGTGAATGCTCTGAGCTTTTTTTTTCTCCAGACAATACAGTTCTTTTCTGAGTCGCATATTCTGTCCACTCTAAAGTTTTCCTGTCCTTGAATTGTCTTTTCACCTATGTACTATATAAAATTAGGCATTATTAGAATGGAATAATTATTGTTGAGCTTTTCTGTACTGTTTAATTTCCTTTGTTTCTCTATGCCTTTGTTATTCTGAGTATGTTTTCTTCTGTTTACTACATTCTTGAGAGCTTTTATACTGAGAAATGTCTAATTTTAACCTCAAGGCTGTTAAATTAACTTGATTCTCCTATTGTAATTTGTGTCTGGGAGGCTTACTGCCTCCATCTATTTACCTAGGCCTGGGCCTCTTGTCCTGGAAGCCTCTAGAATCTATCCAATTTTATCTAGTTCTAGAGTGTTTTCAGCCTCTGAAATTTCCTGCTGAATAAGTTCCTCCTTTCTTGTTCCTTCTCAACTCTTAACTGGCTGCTTCAACTCAGCTGTTCATCTCAAACTCCTCTCTTGACTGAGCTATTCAATCTGATACTAATAGCAGGACTAACAGCCTTGCTTAATAAGGTCGAACCTGTTGCAGATTACATAATAGTCTGAAACATACCATCTCAGGAAGATCACCTGGTAGTTTCTTACCTTGTCCCATTATGTCTCCTGACAACTATGATCAAGGAAACTAACTAGAAGAAACAGACTACTTCTTGTAATGCTTCCAGAGGATAACAATCCACCATGGCAGGGAGGACTGACAGCAAGTACCATGGTGTTGAAAGAGAAAGCTGAGAGATCACACTCTCAACATCAGTCAGTAAGGAGTAAGAGATAACTAAGGTGGCTTTTGTCAGTTATTTTATTTCAGAGCCTACCCCTAGTGTCATACTCTATTAAGTAATGTCCCCAAAATTAAATTTCTTAAAACATTGTGGCGAACTGGAGACCCAACTTCAAATGTATTAGCTAATGGGAGACAAATTCATCAGACCTGTATAATGAATCTGCTAATTACTTTTGTACATTTTAACTGGTTTTGATATCATTGTAGAAAATATAGTTTAATTTCTTTTTGAGATTACTGTTTGTTTGTTTCTTTGTTTATTTTGTTTGTAAAACAGTCACAAACTGCAGACCTGACTTCATGTCTCCTGATAGGGAGACCAGAATGGCTTCCAGCTCACATAAATCTTCCTGTCTGAGCCCCTGAGTGTTAGGATGAAAGACCAAACCCCACTGTATCAGGCTTGTACTAAACTTTTAATCTTTTAATATTTCTGCTGGCATACATCCTTGTGTTTTGTTCATTTGTTTCAACCTATGAACTTCCTTGATTGAGGTACCCTTCAGCTATGCTTTTGAAAGATTTGATGTTTGTCTTCTGCATACTGTCTCTTCAGGGAATTGGCCCTCCATTGATTAACATATTATCATTTCTCATTTCATTTCAGATTGAAGATTCCTTAGATTTTTATCTCTCTAGATGTAATGTTCACATGATGCAATTATCCTGATTATTTCCTTAGTCACTTGCAAGATTTCTCTTGTCTTTCATTAAGTTTATTCCTAGCTTCTTTGAGTTCTTGTACTTGTTTCCTCTTTATGTCCATTGACCCCATTGAGGGGTGTTTTGAATTGTATTTTTTTTTTGTTTTGTTTTTCGAGACAGGGTTTCTCTGTGTAGCTCGGCTGTCCTGGAACTCACTCTGTAGACCAGGCTGGCCTCGAACTCAGAAATCCGCCTGCCTCTGCCTCCCAAGTGCTAGGATTAAAGGCGTGGCGCCACCACCGCCCCGGCTTGAATTGTATTTTGAGTTCTGTCTCTTGAGTGTGTTTCAGAATTCTTTTTTGTCATGAGCATTGGTATTGCATTAGTGATTTGGGGTAGGAAATTCTATCAACATTGTCAAGCTGCTTTAGTTCCAGCCTGTCAGTTGTCTTTTGAAGTGTGGCATTAGGTCAGGTGGCAGGGATTTCCATATGAGATGTTATGCTTAAACCTTGAAAATCTAGGATGTGGGACAGGGTAGAAACAGATTCTGGATTCAGAATTTCAGACATTTGTCAAGAACCAAGGATTCTGCGAATGTATTTGTTTATTTATGAAGTTGCACCCTCATTAAAAAGGAGGAAAACTGTATTCTAGAAAAAGCAAGAATGTGATCTTCTTTCAACAAACCCAATATAAGATAGCTACACAAACATAATTCCAACTCTAACAACGAAAATCACAGGAAACAACAGTCACTTTTCCTGAATATCTTTTAACATCAATGAACTCAATTCTCCAAGAAAAAGATATTGACTAACAGACGGGATATTTAAACAGGCCCTGAATTTTGCTGCATATAAGAAATGTATCTCAGTGACAGAGAAATGCACTACCTCAGAGTAAAAAACTGGAATAAGTTTTTCCAAGCAAATTGTCTCAAGAAACAAGCTGAAGTAGCCATTCTATTTTTTTTTTTTTTTTTTTGGGTTTTTTTTCGAGACAGGGTTTCTCGGGTATAGCCCTGGCTGTCCTGGAACTCACTTGGTAGACCAGGCTGGCCTCGAACTCAAAATCCGCCTGCCTCTGCCTCCAAGTGCTGGGATTAAAGGCTTTGCGCCACCACCGCCCCCGGCTTGAAGTAGCCATTCTAATATCAAATTAAATTTGACTTTATAACCAGAAGTTATCAAAAATATAAGGATGGAGGCTTCATACTTGGGTCAAAGGAAAAATCTACCAAGATGAACACTCAATTCTGAAGATCTATGCTCCAATGAAAGGGCACCAATGTTCATAAAAGAAACTTTAGTAAAGTTCAAAGCTCACAGTGCTCCTCAATCAATAATAGGGGAGACTTCAACACCCGACTCTCATCAATAGATAGATCATGGAAACAGAACATAAACAGAGACACAGTGAAACTAACAGAAGTTATGGACCAAATGGATTTAACAGATATCTATACAAAAATTTCATCCTAAAAGAAAAGAAAAGAATATAGCTTCTCATTTGTCTAGTGATTCCTTCTTCAAAAATGACCACATAATTGGTCATAAAAACAGGCCTCAACAGATACAAGAAGATTGAAATAATCCCTTGCATCCTACCAGATCACCAGGGACTAAGGCTGTTCATCAATAAAACAAAAAGAACAGAAAGCCCACATGCACATGGCAGCTAAGTAATGCTCTATTCAAGGAGCATTGTTAACTTGGTCAAAGAAGAAATAAAGAAATGAGAGCCTTTTTTTAGAATTTAATGAAAATGAAGGGACGGCATACCAAAACTTGTGGGACACAGTGAATGCAGTGCTAAGAGGAAAACTCATAGCTCTGAGTGCCTCCAAAAGAAACTGCAGAGAGCATACAGTAGTAGCAGCTTGACAGCACCCCTGAAAGCTCTAGAACAAAAAGAAGCATATAAACCCAAGAGGGGTAGATGGCAGGAAATAATCAAAGTTGAGAGCTGAAATCATCCAAGTAGAAAAAGAGCAATCATAGAATCTACAAAAAGCAGAAGCTCTTTCTTTAAGAAAATCATCAAGCTAGATAAACCCTTAGCCAGACTGACCAGAGGGAACAGAGACAGTATCCAAATTACCAACATCAAAAAAGAACAAGGAGACATAACAACAGCAACCAAGGAAATTCAAAATATCAGATCCTGCTACAAATGTCTATACTCAGCAAAACTGGAACATCTGGATGAAATGGACAATTTTCTAGACACATACCAGGTACTAAAGTTAAATATAGATCAGATAAAGCATCTAAACATTCTCATAACCCCATTAAGAAATAGAAGCAGTCATTAGAAGTCTCCCCAACCCCAGCACACCCCCCGCCCCCAAAAAAAGCCCGGGATCAGGTGGGTTTAGTGCAGAATTCAATCAGAACTTCAGTGAAGATCTAATACCAGTACTCTTCAAAGTATTCCACAACATACAAACAGAAGGAAAAATATCCAGTTCATTCTATGAATGCACAATTACGCTTATACCTAAACCACAGAAAGATCCAACAAAGAGAACTTCAGACCAGTTTGCCTTATGAATATTGATACAAAGATACTCAATAAAATTCTCACAATCCGAATCCAAGAAAACATCAAAATGATCATCCATCATGAACAAGTAGGTTTCATCCCAGGGATGGTTCAGTTTACCAAAATCCATCAACGTAATCCACTATATAAACAAGGTCAGAGAAAAAAAAAAAAAAACATGATCATATCCTTAGATCCTGAGAAAGCATTTGATAAATTTCAACACCTTTACATGGTAAAAGTCTTGGAAAAATCAGGAATGCAAGGCCCATAATTATACATAGTAAAAGCAATATACATCAAACCAATATCCAATATCAAACTAAGTGAAGGGAAACTTGATGCAATCCCACTAAAATCAGGACTAGACAAGGCTGACCACTCTCTCCCTACCTATTTAAAATAGTACTTGAAATTCTAGCCCGAGCAATTAGACAATTAAAGGAGGTCAATGGGATACAAATTAGAAAGGAAGAAGTAAATATATCACTGTTAGCAGATGATATGATAGTATACTTAAGTGACCCCAAAAACCCCCCGAGAAACCTCCAAAACCTGAAAAAAGAAAAAAGGGGCAAAAACCAATGGGACAAAAAAACGAAAGAAAAACCAAGGGTTTTTTGGTCAAAAGAAAAAAAAGGGGCCAATTTTAAAGAAATTTTGGGAAAGCCCTTTTCACTGGACAAAAAAACCCCCTTGGGGGGAAAGAGTACTTTAACCTTAAAGTGGGAAAAAATTGGAGAACCAAGAATTTCCGCCCCTGGGAAAAATAAAGTCTAAAGAAAAAGGGAAAAAAAAGGGCCCTGTTCTGGGGAAGGGTTTATATAGTGTGCCATCTTCCCTTGAAAATTTACAGATTAAGAACCCTTTTCAAAAACCTTTTAATTCCCCATGGGGGGTTAAAAAGGGGAAAGAAAATTTTTTAAAAAGGAACAAAAACCCCGGGAAATAGCCCCCAAACTTTCTCCAACCCAATAAAACCCCCTGTAATCAACCAAAAAAAAGGTACAAAAAGGTAATTTAAAAAAAGATTGGTAGGGGTTCCAAATGGTGATCCGGGAAATTGTTTTTTTATGGTTAAAATTCCCCAATTTGTGGCCCCCATTTGATTTTTTCCCCGGTTCCTAAATTCCAAAAAGGGTTTTTTCCACCCCCTTCCTTGGGTTCCCCCCAACTCTTTGGTAGCCCCCAAAGCTTCCCCAAATTTCCATTTTTTTTTTCCAACGAAAAAAAGCCCGGGCCCAATGTTCAAGGACCCCCCCCTTGGTCCCCCGGTCCCCTTTGACCCAATAAATCCAAGGAAGGGAAGTTGGGAGGAGTTTGAAAAATTAAAAGAAGAAAAAGCGGAAAAGGTAAAAGGGGTTTAGAAGCAGAATTGGAAAAGGGAAAACCCAATTTAAAAAATTGCAAAAAAAAATTTTTTAAAAAAGGAAAAAAAATTTTGGGGTAAAAAAAAGGGAACACCCAAACTTTGGGGAAAAAAGATTTTTTCCCCCCCCTTTTTTTGGGGCCCAGGTTTTGGGGCCCCCATTTTTTTTTCCCCCCTTTGGGGCCCTCCCTTTTTTTTTTTTTTTTTTTTTTTTTTTTTTTTTTTTTGGGTTGTTTTTTGTTTTTTTTTTTTTTATTTTTTTTTTAATTTTTTTTCCCCGTTTTCCCTTTTGAAACTAACCCCTGGGGGTTTTAAAACCCCGGAATGTATGGGGAAAAAACCCCCCCCCCCCAGGGTTCCCCCGGTACAGACGGTTGGGGAGGGAAGGGGTTTAAAGAACTTTGGGCCAAAACGGTTTTGGGGAATTGGGGTTTTGGGAACAAGTGGGTGGTAAAAGGAAAAGGGCCTTCCAAAAAAAACCAATGGGAATTTCCACCCGCCCCTGGGAAAGGGGTTCCATTTGAAATGCTTTAATAAAAAGTTAAAAAAGGGAAAAAAAATTTTTGGGGAAATTTTTTGGGCTTTGTTATGGGGTGTCGGTTTTTTTTTTTTTTTTTTTTCCTTTTTCCTTCGGGGAGTTTTTTTTTTTAATTTGTTTTTTTTAATTCCAATTTTTCACTTTTCTGGCGGGGAAAAAATTTCCAAAAAAATTTTTTTTTTTTTAAACTCCCAGTTCTTTCACATTTTTCCAAACCTTTTTTTTTCCCTTTTCCTTTTTTGTTTTTTTTTCGGGGTTTTTTTCTTTTCTTTTTTCTTTTTTGTTTTCATTTTTCAAATTTTTTTCCTGATCAAAAAAACCAAGTTTTTTTCCCACAAAAAAATCCCCTTTAAAAATTATGTGGTTTTTATCTGTTTAAAACAAAAAAAAATAAATTAAACTTGTACTGGGGATTTTATAGTGAATTTTAGGAAAGGGGAATTGCTTGGTTTTTGGGAAAAAAAAAAAGGGGGGGTTTTTTTTTTCTGATTTTTTATTCCTTTAAGATTTTTAAAAATCTAGAAAAATTTTTGGGCATTTGGGGTGGGTTTAAAGGGTAATAATAAAAATGGTTCACATTTTTTCTCCAATTTTACTGTTTGTGGGGATAGATTTTTCCCCTGTTTTTGTACATGATTTTTCTTTTTCATTAAAACTTTTTTCTCCCCCAAGACTGTCCTGAAAAACCCGGGTTTTCCCATTGGGAAAAATTTTCCATAACTTTTAAAAAATTTGGGGCATATTTTTAAAATTTTTTATTCTTTTTAACCCCTTGGGTTTTTTCCGATTTAAAAAAAAAAACCATTTTAAAGTTTTAAACTACATTCAAATGTCCCTTAAACCTGTCAATACTAGCAGACACTTTTTTTTTGAAAGCAAAAATAAAAATTTGCCATTTACTCTTTCAAACTTGAAAATACATTCCATCCCAGCACTTGGGAGGCGGGGCAGGGGGTTTTTTCCTGGTTGGGGCCCCACCCTGGTCTACAGAGTGAGTTCCAGGCACCCGGGGCCCTAAAACAAAAAACCCTGTCTCGAAAAAAAAAAAAAAAAAAAAAAAAAAAAAAAAAAAAAAAAAATCTTTTCCCATTTTTTTCCTGTTTTAAATTCTAAGGAAAAGTTTTTAAATTAAATACTTTTATGGTATTATAATGTGTCGTCTTTTTGGTTAAAGGGATAGGACAAAAAAGGGAAAAAAAATTTGCAGCCCTGTTAAAAACACTTAGATGTGGGGAATAGCTAGGTAAAAATTTTTTGGAAATTGGGGAAGCCAATCTCGGGACAGACTTTCCCCTAGGAAAACAAATTGGATGCAAATTCCCTTAAAATAACCCAAGATTTCCCGTGTTCCCCGGGTGGGGTGGCGCACGGCCTTTAATCCCCAGCATGGGGAGGCAAAACCCAGGAAAGTTTTCCCTTTTTTCCCCCCCGAGGAAAAAGCCTGGTCTAAAGAGTAAAGTTCCAGCACAGCCAGGGTTTAAACAGGGGAAAAACCCGGTCCAAAAAAACCAAAAAAAAAAAAAAAAGGCCCCATTTGTTTTTTGAACATTACTATAGCTTTTTAAAAATTTTGGACTATTTTAAAAAAGATTTGATGAAACAAGTGTTTTAATAACGGAAGGCCCCCAAAAAAGTAAAAAGTTTTAATGCCCTTTTCAGAAAAAAAAAAATTTTGTATTTGAGAAAATTTCAGTTCTAATTTTAAAGTAGATTCTGTAGTATTTTTTGGGTAAATTAGGGAAAAAAAGAAATTTTAAAACCATGATTTTGGTACCCTGGTAAAAACACCCTTTTGTCAGAAAGGTTGATATTTCTGCCAAGGGTTCAGGGGGCTTAGGGGAGCCACTAAATGACCCCCTTTATACCTAGCATTCTACAGACCCCCCAAATTTTTCATTTGTTTGCTACACCCCCAAAACCAAGCCCTTTTTTGTACACTGGATAGTTTTTTGGGATTTCTTCAGATTATTCTTTTAGGAATGTAAAAAACCAAGTGATTTTTTTTCCCTTTTTTAAAAATTGCTTTTTAAAAGTGTTTTAAACAAACTAAGTATTTTTTTGGGATATTTGTATTTCTTGAATTGAAGAATTTATGTTTCTTTTTAATTGTAGAATACTTCCCTTTGCAAAAATCCTTATCTGACAGATTGAAAATATTCTGTTTTCTTAGGTGCTCAATGAAAGTACTGCTGAAAAGGTGAAAAGGGTTTGTTTGAATGCTTTGCACACCCTTTGGTTCTCTTCTAAAAAAAATTTGGGTTATGCAGCCCCTTTTTAATTTTTGTAATGATGGGTTTTAGATTTTGGGTATTATTTTAAATTAGACAAGGAATGTTCCAATCTGTTCTCAAAAACATACAGAGCTTTTCTAGTGATCCTCTGTGTTTTTTTTGTCCCAGCCATTTTAAAGTAAAATGGCATGGTTGTAAACCTTCTCTCCTGTTTATTTTTTTGAGCCTTGTCTTTTGGGTTTGGCCTTTAAAAATAGTCTTCCCATTTTCTGCCTTTGAAATAAAAGTTGAGTTCACGTTCCCCATCCATTAAGAGACACTTCTTTGAGTGTAAACGGGTGCGTTTTGGGACTTTTCCCTTTTTTCTTGGGTTACATTTGGGGAATTTAGGGGTGCATCTTTTTAGTCCCTACAATGTTTGAAAAAACACTGAATGCCCTGGGCCCAGCACTTCCTTTTTGCCCTGGTTTAAAATGTTATAACATTAAAAAGCTTACTTTTTCCCATTTTGTTTCTGGGAAATTTATGTATTCCTCATAAATACTAAATTAATTTTATATGTTTTCCCACCCATCCAACATTCCTTTTCTGCTATTTCCCAAGTGAAAATTTAAAAAACTTGTGGTGCTGGGTAAATAAAAAGAAATTATTCAGTCCCTTTTCCCAATCCAAAAGAAAATATTTGGCATGAAAGAAATAAAGATGATTGTAAAAATTTAAAAAGTCTGCATATTTGCTGTACCATGGTAAAGACATTTCCAAAATAATAATACCTCAACATTCGAATGGGTTCTTAGCTTTTATTTTGTTTTTAAACACATGTATGGTTTTTTTGGGAAACCGGTATTTATGCAAGGGGGACCCAGGGGCCTTTAAATTTTTATTTTCATGGGGAAAATAAAAAGTATTTAGTTATAAAACCCTTTTGGATTGCAAGAAAAACAGGAACAAATGAAAAGCCCTTACTTTTTGGGGGGGTAAATCCCCAACCCCAAAAAAGGGACCAGCCCCCCAAGAAAACCCCAACTCATAATTAGGGTATAAATTGCACACCCAAATTTGGGCAGATTTCCCTTTTTATACTCCCTCTATTCCCCGCAAATGAGATCCCTTATAACTTGGGGTTTTTTCCCAAAGGCCCACGGCTTGCCCTTTTCCACCCCCCCCTTCCTCCGCCATAAATTCCTACCCCTTCACCTTCTTTTCCTTTCGACTTCCTTCTACTTTGAATTCCTTTTCTCTCTCCTCCCCTAAGCCTTTTTTCCCCCCCCCCCTTCTTTCCCCAACCCACTGGCTCTACCCTTTTTTTAAACAAATTAATTTGGGACGGGAAAGGTTCAACAAGAATCCCTGTTACAGAACCCACTCCTTCTCTGCAGCCCCTTTCCCGGGAAAGTGGAAACATAAAAAATACAAGGCGGGGGCTATCTGAAAAATTTTTCTTGTATTTTCCCGGATAGAATGAACGGAAATTTCATAAAAAAGGCTTGATATTGTTTTTTCTATTTTTGTTTCACAAAAGAACACCCTTTAAATTCTAGAAATCGGGTTTTGGCACCCAAAAAGCAATTTTTTTTTAAATTTTGTCCCAGGAAAGTAATTTTTTAGTAAATTCCCTTTTTAAAGTATTATTGTTCTACAGCGGGTATACATATGTTCTATTTTTTATCCCTTTGGAAATTTCAAAAGGTTAAACTGTGTTTTGGATTATCCCCAAATTATGAGAGCACAAATCACCGAAATTTTTGGTCACCTGGGGAAATTTTGCCCAAATATTGGTATTATTTTTGGTTTAATGGTTTTTTGTCTGAAAGGGATTTCATTTTTAAATTTCATTTTTGAATTGTTTAACCCCTTTGATTGAAATTTTAAAGGGAATTCTAATTTTTGTTCCTAACACAATCCCTAGGAGAAGAAGAAAAAAAAAAAACAATAAATGCTTCTCAGAAAAAACCTTCACAGGTAAGTTGTTCTATCCCCCTTTCTTAAAAAACCCCTTTTTTTAAATTTTTCAATCCTTTCAAAAGTTTACTTTTTCTAAAAAATGTAATTTTTTTCAAAGGGGGCTTTCTTTTTTGGGATCTTCATTTTTTCTTTGTGAAATGAAAGCTAAATGTT
Source organism: Mastomys natalensis (assembly GCA_021653895.1). Lineage (NCBI taxonomy): Eukaryota > Metazoa > Chordata > Mammalia > Rodentia > Muridae > Mastomys > Mastomys natalensis. The sequence continues at coordinate 171,025 of JAJTUV010002657.1, read as the reverse complement.
TTTTTTTTTTCATGTATATGCATTTTCATAAAATCAACGGGGATTTTAAACTTTTGAGGAAAAAAAATTTTCCCAAAGGGACTGGAGCCCCTTTGGTCTCCAAAATCATCTATTTTAAATGATTCTCAAAAATTTATTTAGGGGAAATTTTTTCTTTGGGGGAAAAATTTTCCTGTCCTTTTATTTTAAAGTGAAAGGAAATGAGGTCTCTTGTGCCATAAATTTGGGATTTGAGGGATGGCCCCAGATTTTCAGCCCAAAACCTTGTCAATTTGGATGGAAAAAATTTTTAAATTTTCGCTTTCACATGAAAATTTTGGGGTGGGAAGGATTTAAAATTTTGGGAAAAGTAGAGAAAAATTTAAAAAGGTACACAAGTTTTTAAAAACCCTAATAGTAAATTTTTTAGCCCTAATGGCCAGTTTGATGGAAGGAAATTGTTTTTCTTTTCCCAAATATGTGATTGGGGAGTGAGGCAGTTTTTCGGGTTTTTCTGAAAAACTATTTTGAATTTTTTTCCCACAAATTATCATTGAAGTTTTTACACCTGAAATCTTTTTGGGCTCGGGGAAGATAAAACCCTTTGTGGAAAATTCTCATTATTGAAAGGGTTACTTTTCTTTCTTTTTGATTTCAATCTTTCGAAGTAGTGTAAGTCCTGTGGCCCTTGGGTTTTCTCTTTCACCAAAATGAAAGACATTAGGGGAAAAATTTTTAAAAGGGCATTGATGGGGGGCTGTTTATAAACCATCATTTTTTAAACTTTAAATTTTAATGTTTTTCCCAAATTCATTGTGTTTTGGCTTTTAAGGAAAAAGGGAATTGATAAAAAACCTTTAGGGTTAAATTCCTCACCCCCAAATGCATTAAAAAAAACTAAAGGGGGTTGTTTGCATTGTTTTCTATTTTCCTTACAATACAATTTTTTTTTAAATTTATATAAAGTTCCCTTTCGGGAATTTTTTTTGGTACACTGAATGTTTCTTTAAACCCGTAAAAACCCTGATTGCATTTACCAATCTCTGTTGACTGAATTCAGACATAAAAAAGACTGCGATATTTTTTAAGGAAAATTAAATAATGTTTCAAATTTTAAAGCACAAGGACATTTATCTTTTTTTTTTTTTTCGAGATGGGGGTTTCTCTGTTTTACCCTGGGTTTGGCCTGGAACCCTTGTGGGACCGGGCCTGGCGGGGAACCGGGAGTTTCTGCCTGTTTCCTCCTAGTGCTGGGAAATTAAAGGTGTGTGCCACCCCCACTGGCTTAATCTTTTTTCTTTCCCCATTTTTACATTTTTGAGGCCCCTTTTGTAATAAGACAGTATAAAAACCGGTATTATGTTTTCAGAAAAAAGGGAAAAATTTTTATAGATTTTTTTTTCTATGCAAGCTAAAAATTTTTATTCATAAGTGGAAAAATTTCCCTAAAGGGAAAATTAAAAAAGGTTAAAATTAGAACATTAAAATTTTTTTAAATTTTGTTAAAAATTTTGAGGAAAAAATTTTATTAAATACTCCATGAAGAATTAGTAAAATTCCCCCTTAAATTTGAAAAAAAAATTTTGACCAAAGAAAATAAATTCTACTTCTTTTTGAATTAAAGGGTCACTTGTCAAAAATGTTCGGGAATTTTACAATTTTCTAATCAAACTTTTTAATAAAGAACATTGGAGAATTTATGAAATTGTTTTTTAATGTTTTTGATTATGCCAGTTTATTAAAATAAAAATTTAATTTTAAGCTCTGAAATACTGTTTTTTTTATTTTTAAAGTTTTAAAAATGTATTCTCATGAAATAAGCTTCCCAAAGCTTTTGTTTTTCGGGGTTCATATGGGAATGTTAAATTTGTATCCCCTGATGTTTACATTTACGGTTCTTTTTAAAGAAAAAACTCTGAATTTAGTTCATCCATTCATTCGGGCATTTCATATTTCCCATTTTTGTTCTAAAAAGGATTTTTAACCCTTTTCTACTTAGTCCCTCAGGTTTTTTAAAATTGGATATTTTTTAAATTACAGAAAGTGAGATGCGGGCTCCCACCCCAGGAAAAAGCAAGGGGTTCCTTTTGTTAGCAAGCTTTGCATTAAAAATTTTTAAAACCCTGTATTTTGTGGGTCATAAGGGGGAAAATTTTATGAAAGGGGGCACTGGGTTTTCCCCTTTTATATAAACCCTTTTTATTTCTTTTAAAGTACATTATAAATCTAGATATAAAATGTATATTTTTATATTCTACAAAGGATAACACCCTTTTGGGAAAGGATAATTAAAATCGGGCTTCTTAAAAAATAAAAATCCCAATAAAATCTATGAGTGTTTTTACAAAATGTTTTTTTTTTTTAAAGTTAAGGTTCTTTTTTTTCAGTATATGTTGGTTACCCCTTTTCCTGAAAATATTTCTATGTGCTTTGTATTCCCCCTGGCAGTAATGTTTAGAAAAAGATCATTGGATTTTTTTAAAAAACTGGTTTTAACATTTAATTTTGGGGAGTGGGATTTTGGGGGGCTGGGGAAACAAAAATCATAATAGAGGAAAAAAAAAAATAATTTTCCCCCAATTCAAAAATGCAAAAATTTTTAAATGTTTAATTTTTTTTTTCCCAAACCCTTTTATTTTTTTTCTAATGCTCCAAAAAAACCCCAAAAAAAAATTTATGAAAGGGGGAGTCTTTCTAAATTGGGGGCATTATATTAAGTTTATTTTATTGATTGTCTTTTGGGAAGGGGCAGCAATTCGTAACCTCAGACGGTTCCCATAGAAAATTTTTTAAAACATTTGTGATTCAATATTTTCTTTAATTCCCTTTTTTCCCCAAAGTAAATCTTAAATTTAAAAATTTTTTTAAAAAAGGAAAAATTCTGGGCCAGTAGCAAAAAGGTGATTTTCCATTCCAGGGGCTGTTTAAACCCTTTTAAAATGTGGTGTGGACCCTTTTCACGGAGGAAAGGGGGAAAGTTCCCCATTTTTCTCAAAGGGGATTGGACATGGGGTGATGTTGGAAAAATTACAACAATCTAATTTTTTTTGGGGGTAAGAATGTCTTCTTCTTGACCTCCTTATTGTTTTGGGTTGAATGTTTCCCACTTTGTGTTTTTGCAATCCTTCTGGAAAATGTCTAGAGACCCCCAAAAAAGGGGGAAAACATAATTTTTTTTTGTTAAAATCAAAAAGTTTTTATTGTTTTTTCTTTTCATTTTTCTGCTTTCTTTTTTAAAGTAAAACATGCAATATTCTCTTTAATCCCTTTTCCTTTCCACCAATCTGGAGGATTCAAGTCTTTCAAAGTTTTAAAAAATCAAATAACAGAAACAAGGAATTATATTTTATCATATAATAGTTAGAAAGGGTTTTTAAAAATTTCTAATTTTTTAAAAAAGTGCCTTTATTTTTTGATTTTAAAAACACAACAGGTTTTTAAGTAGGGATAACTATTATTATCAAAAAAATTTTTTTTTTTTCTTTCCAAGACAATTGGGTTTAGTTCTCGGACATGAATTTTTAAAAAATTTCACCTTTTTTTGGGGGGGGGGGGGGGGGTGACATAAAACCCTTTTTTACTGGGTTTTCCCTGACATTTTCATTACATCAAAAATTTTATACGACCAAAGCAACCAAACGTTACTTAAATCAAATTGTAAAAAATAAAATTAGAGATACATTGTTTTGAGAACTACTTTTTTAAAAATTTTATTACAGGGTTTAACACATATTAGTCCCGGCTTTTGAAAAAAATACAATCTTTTTTTTTCGTTTTTTTAGTTATTTCCATTTCAAATGCTAAATTTCCCCCAAGGTTTTTCCCCCCTGGGAAAACACCTTCCTCCTCATCCCTTTCCCCCTATTTCTTGAAGGGGGCTCCTCTTCCCCCACTGCATGCCCCCCCTTTTTGCACTTGGTTCCCCAAAAATGGGACACCAAGCTTTCACAGGAAAACGGGGCCCCCCCCGTTTTTTAAAGATCCTATATGCAATCCTCGCTACATGGTAGCTGGGGGAACATTAGTCCCTTCCTTTGGGGCTCTTTGCCCTTTTTGGTTTTTTTTCCTTGGGAGGTAGGGTTTTGGTTTTTATTGTTTTTATTGTTCTTCCCATGGGTTTCCAAAAACCCTTCAGCTGCTTTTAAACCTTTCCCCCAACTCTGCTAAAAGGAGAAACCCCCAAGCTCATTTTTACTGTTTCCCGCAAGCATCCCTTTATGTTGTTCAGGGGGTGAAGAGCCTCCAGGAGACAGCAATTTTTTGGTTGTCAGCAAGCACTTAATGATATCACAAAACGTCTTTTTTTCTTGTTTACATTTCGAATGGAAACCCCAGGGGGGGGCGGCCCGGATGGGGCCCCACCTTTAGGGCTTTGGGTCCACCATTGCCCCCGGAAATTTTTTTTTTTTTTTTTTTTTTTTTTTTTTTTTGTTTTTCCAGACAGGGTTTCTTTTGTATAAGCCCTGGTTTCCTGGAAGTCACCTGTAGACCAGGCCGGCCTCGAATCAGAAATCCCCGGGCCCCTGCCCCCAAGGCTGGGATTTTAAAGGGGTGCGCCACCAACGCCCCGGCCCCCCCCGGGTTTTTTTAAGCAGGAACAAAAATTTTGGGTTAATTTTTTTAGAGGTGGGGAATTGGGCAATATTTAAAAAAAGTTTTTTGAAGGCAATTAAACTTTCCCCCTAAAAATTTTAATCCATAGATAAGATTTGAGGTTTTCTAAAAGGGGTTCCCTGTAATGATTTAAAAAAAAAAAAAACTCTCTTTAGAGCAAAGAATCCATGAAAATGTAAATTTTTCTAAAACTTTTGCAAAACCCCTGAAATTTAATCACTTCATACTCATGTAAGGGAATCCCTGTCCTCCCTAACGCACTTTTTTTAGAAAAATAAACGCCTATGTGGAATGTATGGGAAGTTTTTTGGATCTTGAGCATGTGAAAAAAACCAAGAAAAAATATTCTAAATTTCAATGAACTTAGCCGTTGGGGTTCATGAATCTACCCCAAAATAAAAACCCTTTTTAAAAAAACACCCGAGATGCATCTCAATTCTAAATCTAAAATTCCTAAAACTGGGAACACCGAAAAAGTTTTTTTAAATATAAAGAAAAGTGCAAACAGTTTAAAAGGGGTGTTTTAAAATTGGCCCAATCAAGGAATCCACATAGGAAAGAAAGAAAACAATTTGAAAAACGAAATTTTATAAGGTTTTTCTCTCTAAACATAAAACCATTGGTGAAACAAAACAATAAATGGATTTAATCCTTTCAACTGTGTGAACTGAAAATTCTTTACACAGAGAGACCCTCTTTCAAAGTCAGCAGAGCATTTATCAAAAGGGAAAAAAAATCACAAAATGTAGTGAAGTGAAAAAAGGTTTTTTTCAAAAAAAATTCAAAATTACAGGGACCCAGAATTTTATAAAAGAGGGGGGAAAAATTTCAAATGGGTTTGAAAGTGACAAGTGCTTTTGGGCCCCAAAAATTTCCGGGGCTTAGGATTCATCAAAATTTATACAGGGGAAAAAAACCTTTAAATGCATGAATGGGGACAAATTTCTTTTTCTGGGGAAAAGGGAATCTGAGAAAATCATAAAAAATTCATACAGGGGAAAAAAACCCTTTCAAAGGGTTTTGAAAAGTGACAAATACTTTGCCCCCAAAACCATCACATCTGGGGTTTTCACCAGAAAAATTCACCGGAGAAAAACCTTACAAAAAGCACTGAATGTGACCAAAGCTTTACGAAAACGGAAAAACTGAGAATTCATCAAGAAATTTTTCCCGGAAAGAAAACCCTTTCAAATTTCCAAAAAAATGTGACAAATACTTTACCCATATAGTTTTGTCTCAGAAAACATCAGAGAAGGCCCTACATGAAAAAAAACCTTACAAAAATTTTGGGGATATGACAAATGCATTTCCCCCCAGTGTCAATGTGTTTTAAATTTTCAGGGTTCTACAGTATTGAAACTTTATGAAGGGAAAGAACGAGACAACCCCCTACAAAAAAATATCATCTTAAAATTTATTAGAGAATACTTAAAGAAGGGATTTTTTGTTTGATTTTTCGAGACAGGATAGCCCTGGGTGTCCTGGAACAACCCCTGTAGACCAGGCTTTGCCTCAAACCAAAATTTAAACCCGGGCCCCGGGTTCCCCAAATGCTAGGATTAAAGGCATGCCCCATCCAAAATCCCCATCAAGGGAAAACTTTCAAAAAGTAAATAAAGTTTAAATCCTTTACTTTTGGCATATCTGTTAGAATTGAACAAAGAATTTGGCTTTGGGGGGAAAACTTAGTAAATGTAATGCATGTGGGCAATAAACTTTGACTTCATTTCAGGTCAAGGGAAAAAATCTAAAGATTTTTTTGTGGGGAAAGTTTTTCTTTGGGGAAAATGTGGGGATATGTTTTTTTCCCGGGGATATTCTTTTCAACCTTTGTTTCCCCCACATAGAGAATTTTAAAACAATTTTAAAAAACTTGTGAAATCCTTCTTTCAGTGGGCCAAATTTAGATAATGTAAAAAAATTTTCCCTTGGTGAAACTTTTAAAAATATGACAATGTAGGATAGTTTTCATTAAACTTTTTCCTTTTTTTACCATCAAATATTACAGGATGAAGGCAAGTGTGGAAACCAAAAAGAATTTAGTGTTGTATAACACTTTCATTTGGTTTCAGAAATAATTTAATTTTAAAGGGAAAAAAATTAAGGCGTGTACAATAGCCCCAAAATAAAGTACTAAAGTGGAGCATTCCTTTTTTAAAATTTTTTTCAAAAGAAAAAAATTTAGACAAGTTGTACTTAAAAGGGTGCCTTTCAAAAGAGCCACAGAGACTACATATTTTTTATCCTATATTTTACCACAGATGGGAAGTACATTTTTAAATATCCATAATTTTTATCAAATGCTGGTTTTTTTTGTTTCAGAAAAAATTTAAAGATCATAAGCCTTTGTGCCAACAGCTTGTTCCCATTGGGCCCGTAATAAAGCTGAAAAGGTTCAAAAAAAGTTTGACTTGGGTTTTTTTCAGTTTTTCCCCCTGGGGTTTCTTAATGAATATTTTTGTTGGCGTCCCCCAACAAAAGCTTTATAAAAACATATTTCTGAAGGGCATTAAAAAATTTTTGGGAATTCTGTAACAAAAAAAAAGTTTTAGGGAGTTTTTTTTTTTTTTTTTTTTTTTTTTTTTGGTTTTTTTGAGACGCGTTTCTCTGTGCAGCCCAGGCTGTCCGGAACCACTTGTAAACCGGCCTTTGGGCCCCGAAATCAGAAAACCCCCGCCTCTGCCTCCCCAAATGCGGGAATTTAAAAGGGGTTTCGCCACCACCCCCGGCTAGTTGTGATTTTTAACAGGTTTGTAGCAACCCCTTTTGAGTTGGAATGACCCCCTTTTATGGGTTTTCTTAAGAGCCTCAAAAAATTTTCTAATGGTCCTTTGAACTGATAAATTTTTTATTCTCTCCCCGTTTAGTCTTTTCCCCATAAAATAATTTAAAAATTTTTTGCATCTTGGTTATTTTTACAAAAGTTAAAACATTGAAATTTGAGATTAATGGTTTTGGGGGTTAACTAAAAAAAGGGACGAAACTGGGAAAAATTCCAGGTTTTTTGCCATAGTTTTGGGTAGGTTAAGTTTAAAAAGGGCTTGAAACAGAAAAACATGTAGAGACTTTCAGAGCCTTTAGCAAAAAAAAAGTCTGCTTTCTCTTGATTTCAAGGGATAAAGAGATAAAAGTCCCACCCAAAAAAAAATAACATGTGGCTTCATTAAATTTTTAGACTCTCTTTCTTTGATTTCCAATCTTTTTCTAAATCCCTTTTAGAGAATGCCCAACATTTTAAAACAAATAGAGGTTTTTCACTTTGAACAAAAAAAAAAAATCAAATTAAAAGGGAAAATTTTCTTCCCTCTTAAATTCATGAAAAGTCCGGAAAACGGGAAAAAATGATCTGTAAATATTTAAAGGAATATCTTTTTTGTAGTAGATGGATACTGCTCATGCCAGTTTAAAATGCAAAAAAATCCTAAAAGTAAAATTTGGGAAATAAAATTTGGGAAAAAAAAAAAGAAAAATCTTTACCCCCACTGATGCATTTCATCAGAATATTTAACTAAAATTTAAAAACTCTGAAAAATTTTTCTAAGAAAAAAAAAAATCAAAGGAAAAAATGAAAAAATTTATATCCCTTTCAAATTTTTTCCCCTTTATTTAAAAAAATAAAGGGGGGCGGTGGTGGCCCCACGCCTTTAAAAAACCCCCCGGGGGCAGAAGGGGGCGGATTTTAATTTGAGGCCCCCTGGGGGCTACAAGTGAGTTCCAGGAAGCCCCGGGGTACACAAAGAAAAAACCCTTTTCCTCGAAAAAACAAAAAAAAAAAAAAAAAAAAAAGAAAAAAAAAAAAAAAAAATAAGGAAATTGTTCAAATTTTTAGAAAATACCAGGGGATAAACTTACCCTTTTTGGTTTAGCTTTGGAATTTGTTGGGGGGAAATGGGGACCCATCATTAGTGAAACAAACAATTTGTAGCAGCATTTGAGGCCCTTGCAAACCAAAAGATCCTAGGGAATTTTTATCCAATTTCGTATCAGGCATATTGAAGCTCACACACCATGAATTTTTAAAATTATGCGCCGGAATATTTTCCCTTTAAAAGTTTTTAATTGCAGCCAGGGGGAGAATCTCCCTTTGGGGATTCCAATTTCCACAAAGTTTTAAGTGGATTTTGACCTCACTGCTTTGGGGGCTTAAAAGATCATTTTTCCCCGATATATGATATATTTCCAGGGCTTGGAAGAATTTCAAAAAATGCACAATGAAAACACATCTTACCCTCCCCACAATATGATTTGGGGCTTCATTCCAAAAACCATTTATTTCACAAACCCCCCTTGTCTAGGTACCGCAAGTTTATGGTGAGAGGTGGGCAAAATAGGCCAGGGAGACTCACTATTGGAGTTTTGTGGATTGCAAAACGTACATTTTGGAAAGATCGAAGTCATTGAAAAGTTTTAATTAAACATAGGGTTTGAAAGCATGGAAACTGAGGCCTTTGGATTTGGGAAAAATTTACTTTTTAAGGAAGGGGCATTTGTAAGGGTATAAAAAATTTTTTAAAAATCCACAGGGGCCTGGTGGTCTTCCTAGAACTTCCATGACTTCATTTTTTGGGAAACCCCCCTGGACTTGGCAGTACCCTTTTTGGAAATAAACTTCTTTCGGGTGCCCGAAAAAAACTAAAAACAATCTGGGGGGGTAGGAAACCTTTGGCCCTATGTGGGAAAAAATTCCCGTCCTCTATTTAAAAATGGTTTTTGTAACCAAAAACTAAAAGGGATGGAAAGGGCCCCCAAAGGAAACAAAAGCCCCCCCTTTTCAGGAGGGGGTGGAGGTTTCATGGGAGGGAACTAGGAGGGGGGGGACATTGCCTTGGGGTTTTCCCGCAATGTTTAAAAAAACTTTTCCCAAAAACCCACATTGTGCCACTTTAGGCCCTTGGGGAAAATTTTTCAGTCACCAGAGAAAACCCAAAAACTGCAACAGGAAAATACAGAAAAATTCCAGGGGCAATGGAGCTGCTTTACCTTTGGGAAAAGGCGAAACTTTGGGCCATTATTGAGACCACTTTTTTTTGCTGTTCATTAAAAAATTGGCCCTCAAATTCTTTCTGTGTTTTTCATAACAGTGTTGGCCAAAAATTGCTGACTATATAAGTGTTAGTTTTCCTGATTTTTTTTTTTAAAAATTTACCATTTGTTGCCCGGTACTTTCCCTTTAATTTTTTGTTATTTTTTTTATTTTAAAAACTCCAGATTTTATTTCCCCCTTTTCCCTCCAAACCCCCCAACTGTTCAACATCCCATTTCTTCTCCCCTAAACTCCCGTCTCTTCCCGGATGTCCCCCCCCACCCAACTCCCCTTTCCCCCCTCTAAACTTTTAGGGCCCAGGTGTTTTGAAAGGGTAAATGATTTCTCTGACTGAACCCAGACCCACTCCTTCCCGCTGTATTTTGTTGGGTTGGGCCCATATCAGGGTTTTGGGAGCAAACCTTTGGTTTGGGTTTTCCCGTTTTGAGTGACCTCGGGGGTCCCCGGTTTAAATTTAGGGCTGCTGGTCCCCCTACCAGGGGCACCCAAATCCCGCTTTTCCAAGAATTTCCCAAATTTAAGAAAGGGGTCAGCAGCTTCTGCCCTTGATTGGCTAAAAATATTGAAACGACCCCTTTTAAACTGCTTGATGGGGGCTTCTGGACTCCATCATGAAGGTCTCTTTTTTGGACCCCTATAAACCTTTAGAATAAAATTTCAAGCCATGGGACCTTCCCCCCTTGCTGTATCCCACTTTTTGCCTCTATGAGTTTTTTCTTTGGGCCCTGTTTTTATTTCCCTTTTTTTAAAAAACATTTCCATTGGGAGAGTGGGAGTTGAAGTTTTTCCAAATAATTTGCGGGGCCCGTGGTGGGCAACGCCTTTAAACCCAGCCTTTTGGGGGGCAAAGGGAAGCAGATTTTTGAGTTTCGAGGCTAGGCCCGGTCTACAGGAATTTAGTTCCAGGAAGCCCGGCTACACAGAAAAACCCTTTTCCCGAAAACCCCAAAAAAAAAAAAAAGGTTTCCTACATTATTTGTGTGGGATTCGATTCGTATTTTGAGCTTTGTAAAGTTTTTTTTTTTATGAAAAGATAGTGCCCTTTCATTTTTTTGGGGAAAGATTTAAAAAAATCTTAAACACCATATGAGCTGAAGAATTTTAATTTTAAAGGGGCACCTATGTTTTTTTTCTCTTTAACTGTTTAGCAAAAAAACTGTTAGAAGTCCAGGGATTTTCCCGAAGGGAAAATTTTTTTCTCATGTGGAGGGCTCACTGAGGAGCTTTACTTTGTCAATGAGGAAAAGAAAAAAAAGAGCCTTGGAAGGTTTCTGTGAAAGGAGACTATAGCCCAAAACATTACAGGTAAATTTTTTATTTTGACTAAAAAGATCGTGCTTCCCGGAGACTGGAAAAAAAATGGGGAAATTTCCCTTTAAGCTGTTTTCATGGTAAAACCCGTTCATCAAGGTGGGTTTTTTTTTTTATTAAAAAAGGTGGTTCAAAATTTCCCCAAAAACGGCTAGCTGTAATTTAAACCCATTTCCCGTTTTGGGAAAACTGATACCTTTTTTCTGTGTGCAGTTGGGGAAAATAGCACAGAGGGTAAAAACTTATGCTCTGGAAAAACAAACCTCAGCTAACATAAAAAAAAAAATTTTATTTTATAAAATTGGAAACAAAATTTGGGACAAGTTTTTTTTTCTACATCCTCCTCTCTGTATAATTGTTCAGAAGGAATTACTTTTAAATAATCTCAAGATTTCCTAATGTTCTTTTAATGGGACTTTCTATTTAAGAATTAATATTAGGGAAATTAAAAATTTACTGAATGTGCATTCAGTTATGGGTAAGCCCTTTTATGCATAAACTTTTTAATGGCCCCAAATAACCAAAAAAAAATTTTAAAAAGCATACAGGGGTCAATAGGTTTTACAAAGTCACTGGCAGTTGGAGTTAACCAGAAAAGTAAAAGAAAAATGAGGGAGGGTTTAAAAGGTTTTAGACTATGGGAAAGGGGTTTCCCCTTAAAACTTTTTTTAGCCTGTAAAATCCTGAGTTCAATTCCCTGCACTGATAAAACCCCCTGTGGCGCATAAGCCTATAAAGCTAGCCCTTAGAGAAGTGAAAACAGCGAGAACAAAAAAAGTTCAAGTTTAAAACCCCAGGGGAAAACAAATGATCCCGAAAATCAGCCCCGGGGGAGCTTGAGAAATTTTATTTAAAAAATTGAAAGGAGGCAAAGGGATTTGGGGGGTTCTTTTTTATCCAGCTCTGGGAAGGGAGAAGAAGGGAGATTTCTATTTTTTTTTATTAAGGGGAAGGCCCGGAAAAGATCATTTGAGGAAAAATTTTTGTTATCAATTTTGGGTTTTTTTCCCGTTATTATTAAAAACATAAATAAGCTTCCCCTAGGTAAATTTGCTGGGCCCCTTGACAAAGGCATACCTATTAAGATGTATTATTGGTAATGCAAATCTATAGACAGGTTTGATGGTTTCTTTATCCTTTAAAGAAGCCCTTTTAAAAGGTTTTCTAAGTTATTTGTAATTTTTTTAAACTTTTTTAAAAAACACTATTAAGTCCTTTTTTGGGTAGTTCCCAAAACTGCAGTAGAAGTCTTTAACTCTTTTAAAGTCACTTCTGAGGGACCTAACCAGTCTTTTTTGCTCACAGTTTGAATAACAAAGGTTTATTCAAGGTTCTTTTTTTGGTTTTTTTTTTTTTTTTTGTTTTTTTTATTTTGTTTTTTTGAGCAAAGGGGGTTTTTCTGTTTAGCCCCGCCCGCCTGGGAAAAACCCCTCTGTAACCAGGCTTTGCCCGAAAAACAGAAAATCCACCCGCCTCTTCCTCCCCAAAATGCTAAAAACAAAGGATGTGCCCCCCCACTGCCCTGCAGAACAAAAGCCCAAAAAAAGGGAAATTAAAAAACTAGTATTGGGGCTTTAAAAAGAAACAACGATATAACTGGGGTTTTTGTTAGAAAACTTGACTAAAAACTTATTTATGGGTTTTTTTTTAAATTCCCGGAACCCGTGGAAAATTTTGACAGGGGATTTAAAGTTTGCCAGGTAATTACTCCTAATGGATATCATGTAAACATTCACTGGGTTTTAAACTTTTTTTGCCGACTCTTTGAGGGTTTAAGAACAGGGTTTGGGTTTTCATAGAGTGTTTCCCGACCCGGGAAGAACCCACAGGGGGAAATCTGTCCCCTAAATAAATAAAAAAATAAAAAGATAAGCCAGTTTTTTATGTCACATAGCCAATCTCAGGTCTGAGGGAGAAGATAGAGGTTTTTTTCAAAAAGTTCCTTTGCAGGCAAAAAATGGACTTTAATGTACAGACATCCCCCCTTTTTCTTTAAATTTTGTACTGATTTTTTGATTTTGCATCACTAAGAAGTTTAAAACTTCCCAGGGCCTCATTTCCTTCCTACTTTCTTTAAACCCGTAGGGTTTCTAAGTGGTTCTTTCCCCCGGGGGGATGCTGAACACCCAAGATAGGATTTTCCCAAACTCTAAGGGGAAACCCGGAAAGCCTGTCCCAGTCTCAGTCCTGAGAAAACCCCTCCCGGTCTCTTTTTCCCTTCAGGAGGGTTCCATCCTGTGGGGAGATAGTTTAAGGGCCACAGGTGAAAAGGGGTCTCTCAGTTTTTAAAATTTTCCCGAACAGACATTTACACTTGTTCCTTTATTTAGCAGTTTTGTCGGAAACCCCCCCTAATGGAACAAAGGGAATAAATAATGGTGATCTTCCCCGAGTGGCCTGCTTTGGGTTGTAATATAAAAAATGTCGGTTAGTTTTCCCATTTGCAATGCACAGGAGAATTCCTTTTAGGAAAGAATTTTTGCTTTTTGATTTACTTTTTCCTGTTAAATTTTTAAACAAATAAACAATCACTAGGTATTCCTAGCACTTTTGAGGGAGATCTCTGCAGATATTCAAAAATGCCCTGTCTTTTAAGTGATTTTGTAAAAAGACCAATAGATGTTTTCTTAAGTCCTTTTTTTGATGAACCCAAAAGAAATTTTTCCCAAAAAAAAAATCAGTTTATTAATTTTTTTAAATTTTTTTTTATAGTGGAACTGCTTTAGGTCTTTTTCTGGGTAAGTTTAGATCTGCTTTTAAACACTCTGTCAGTCTCCCAAAATATCAAACCCAAAATTTTGCGCTTAAATAGTAAAACCCCGGGCTTGCTCTTACTCAGGACACATTCCCGTTGTTTTGGGTTTTAAAAAACAATTTTAAACCCAAAGGGCATAAAAAGGGAAAAAAACCCAAAAAATTTTTAGGTGCTACCCAGTATTGAATGGGGTTTTTGTATTAAAAAAATTTTTCCCCCAATAAATTAGTTTTTTTTTTTTAGTTTCCAGGGGAAACCCGTGGAGGGTGTGACAGGTAATGCCAGATAATTATTCCCAATGAATAGGCCCGTAAACATTACCTCTCACACCAAATATGATTGGTCTTCATTCTAATAACCATTTATACACAACCTCTTGTCTATGGTACAGAAAGTATATGGTGAGGGGTGGACAAAATAGGTCCAGGTAGACTCACTATTGGAGTTATGTGGATTGGACACACGTACAGTATGGAAAGATCGAAGTCATTGATAGTTGAATTAAACATATGTTTGAAAGCATGGAATCTGAGGCTCTTTGGTTTTGGGAAACATTCACTATTTATGGAAGAGCATTGTAAAGATATACATTTAAGAGATCCACAGGAGCCTGGTGGTCATCCTAGAACTTCCAGTGACTTCATTTTTGGGAACCCACCTGGACTATGGCAGTACCTTTCGGGGAAAAATGAAACTTCTCTTCAGCTGCAGAACAACCCTAAAAAGGCAATCTGGGGATAGGGAAACCTTTGGCGTATGGGGGAAGAATCAGTCCTCTATTGAAACTGGTTTTGTAACAGGAGAACTCAGAAGAGGGATGGAGGCCCCAAAGGATCAAAAGCCCCCTTGTCAGGAGGAGGGGAAGGTACATGGGATGGAATAGGAGTGGAGGACATTGCCTTGGGTTTCACAGCAATGTAAAATCTCTTTTCCCTACAGTTGTGCCACTTTAGGCCTTGGGAAATTTTTCAGTCACCAGAGACTCTCAAGAACGCAACAGGAAGCTACAGAAACTTCCAGGTCATGGAGCTGCTGACCTAGTGAACAGACGAGAACTGGACCATGATTGAGACCACTTTTTTGCTGGTCAAAAACCATTGGCCCTAAATTCACTGTGTTTTTCATAACAGTGTTGCAAAATTGCTGAATATAAGTGTGAGTTATCCTGATTTTTTTTTTTAAATTCACCATATTGTTGCCTGGGTACTTACATAATATTTCTGTTATTTATTTATTATTTTACACTCCAGATTTTATTTCCCCTTTCTCGTCCACCCTCCAACTGTTTCAACATCCCATTTCTTCTCCCCTAGCTCTGTCTCTTCCAGGATGTCCCCACCACCCAATCCTCCCAACTCTAAACTTCTTAGGGCCTAGGTGTTTTGAGGATCAGATGATTCTCTCTGACTGAACCCAGACCCAGCGAGCCTTGCTGTATATGTGTAGGGTGCCTCATATCAGCTGGTGTTATGCTACCTGGTTGGTTTTCCAGTGTGAGTGACCTCGGGGTCCAGGTTAATTGAGACTGCTGGTCCCCCTACCAGGTCACCCAAATCCTCCGCTTCTTCCAAGAATTTCCTAATTCAAGAACAGGGCTCAGCAGCTTCTGTCCATTGATTGGCTAAAAATATCTGTATCTGACTCTTTTCAGCTGCTTGATGGGTCTTCTGGACTGCCATCATGATAGGTTTTCTTTTCTGAGAGCTCTATAGCCTCAGTAATAGTTTCAAGCCATGGGACCTCCCTCTAGCTGTATCCCACTTTGTGCCTCTATGAGTTTTACGTGTCTCTGTTTCATTTCTGTTTCAATAACATTTCCATTGGTGAGAGTGGGATGTTGAAGTTTCCTACTAATAGCCGGGCAGTGGTGGCGCACGCCTTTAATCCCAGCACTTGGGAGGCAGAGGCAAGCAGATTTCTGAGTTCGAGGCTAGCCTGGTCTACAGAGTGAGTTCCAGGACCAGCCCGAGCTACACAGAGAAACCCTGTCTCGAAAACCCAAAAAAAAAAAAAAAGTTTCCTACTAATTATTGTGTGGGATTCGATTCGTATTTTGAGCGTTAGTAAAGTTTCTTTTATGAATGATAGTGCCCTTGCATTGGGGGCATAGATGTAAAGAATCTTAAACACCATATGAGTGAAGAATTTTATTGTAGGGTCACCTATGTTTTTTTCTCTTTAACTGTTGAGCAAAACACTGTTAGAAGTCCAGGTATTTTCTGAAGAATATATTTCTCATGTGGAGGGCTCACTGAGGAGCATGACTTTGTCAACTGAGGAACAAAAACAAAGGCTTGGAAGGTGCTGTGAAAGGAGACTATAGCAAACATTACAGGTATTTTCAGGTTTTGACATTAAAATGATCAGTGCTTCAGGAGACTGGGAAACAAATGGGCACATTTCCTTGAAGACTGTTTGCGATGGTATACCAGTTCATCAAGGTGATTTTTTTTTTTATTAGAAAGTTGGTTCAATTCCCAAAACACGTGCTAGCTGATAATCAACCTCATGTCAGTTTTGGACATCTGATACCTTTTTCTGTGTGCAGTTGGCAACTGACACAGAGGGTACATACTTATGCTCTGGAAACATACAAACCTCAGCTAACATAAAAAAAAAATCTATTGATAAAATATGGAAACAAAGATGGTACAAGTTTGTTTTCTACATCCTCTTCTGTATAATTGATTCAGAAGGAATTACTTTTAAATAATCTCAAGATTTTCCTAATGTTCATGAGATGGACTTTCAAATATAAGAATTAATATTAGGGAAATTATAATTTACTGAACTGTGCATTCAGTTATGTGGTAAGCATTATATGCATATCTTTTCATGCCCTACTAACAATATAAAATAATAGCATACAGGGGCTCAATAGGTTTTTACAACGTCACTGTGCAGTTGGAGTTATCCAGACATGTAAAAGAGAAAATGAGGCAGCTTTACGGTTCAGACTATGGAAGGAGTTCCCTGTAATACTTTTGTAGCCTGTAGGAAATCCTGAGTTCAATTCCCTGCACTGAGTAAAACCCATGTGGCAGCATAAGCCTATAAAGCTAGCCCTTAGAGAAGTGAAAGCAGCGAGATCAGAAGTTCAAGATTAACCTCAGAGAGACACTGAGTCTGAAGTCAGCCAGGGCAGCTTGAGAAATTTTTATCAAAAATTGAAGTAGGCAGGCATAGTGGTGTACATATTTATCCAGCTCTGGGAAGGTAGAAGAAGGTAGATTTCTATGCTTTAGTAGGCAAGGCCAGGAGAGACTCATTTGAGGAAAGATTCCTGTTATCAATGTGCTTTTCCTGTTATTATTAAACATAAATAAGCATCACTAGGTATTAGCTGGCCTCTTGAGCAGAGTGGCATACCTATTAAGAGTATTATCTGGTAATGACACTCTATAGACAGGTAGATGGTTTCTTTATCCTTAATGAAGACCTTATAAGGATTACTAAGTTGATAGTAATTATTAAGCTTTTTAAATAACACTATTAAGTCCTTTGGATAGTCAATACTGCAGTGAGAAGTCTTTAACTCTTTAATGTCACTTCTGAGGCACTAACCAGTCTTACTGCTCACAGTTGTATAACAAAGGTCATTCAAGGTTCTTTTTATGTTTTTTTGTTTTTTTGTTGTTTTATTTTGTTTTTTCGAGACAGGGTTTCTCTGTGTAGCCCTGCCTGTCCTGGAACTCACTCTGTAGACCAGGCTAGCCTCGAATTCAGAAATCCACCTGCCTCTGCCTCCCAAGTGCTAAGATCAAAGGCATGTGCCACCACTGCCCTGCAGAACAAAGCCCATAAAAAGGGAATTAACACAACATAGTATTGGTGCTAAAACAGAAGACAACGATATTAACTGGGTTTATGTATAGAAAACTTGACTAATAACTTATTTATGGGTTTTAACATTCCAGGAACCTGTGGAAATGTGACAGGTGATGAATGTTTAGCCAGGTAATTACTCCTAATGGATATGCATGTAAACATTCACTGTTGTAACATTCTTAGCAGATCTCTTTGAGTTCAAGAACAGTCTGTTTACATAGAGTGTTCCAGACCAGGCAAGAACCCACAGGGAGACTCTGTCTCTAAATAATAAACACATAAATAGATAAGCCAGTTATGTCACATAGCTCCAATCTAGGTCTGAGGCAGAAGAGAGAGGTTGTGCTAGAAGTTCCTTTGCAGGCAAGACTGGACTTGAATGTACAGACATCCCCTCTTCTCTAATTCTGTACTGATTTATAGATGTGCATCACTATGCATAGTTTAATCTTCCCAGGGCCTCATTTCCTCTCCTACTTTCTTAATCCTGTAGGGTGCTATGTGGTTCTTAACCCAGGGGATGCTGAACACCCAAGATAGGAGTCTCCAATCTCATAAGGGGAACCTGGAAAGCCAGTCCAGTCTCAGTCCTGAGAAACTCTCCAGAGTCTCATGTACCCTACAGGAGGATTCCATCCTGTGGCAGATAGTCAGTCCACAGGTGAAAATGGATCTCTCAGTTTCAGAACTTTTCCTGAACAGACAGTGACACTTGTTCCTTTATTGAGCAGTTGTGTCAGGATCCATAATGGAACAAGGTAATAACTAATAGGTGATCTTCCTGAGATGGCCTGCTTTGGATTGTAATATAATATGTGTCTGGTTAGTTCCGATTAGCAATGCACAGGAGAATTCATTTTAGGAAAGATTTCTGCTATTGATATACTTTTCCTGTTATTATTAAACATATATAACAATCACTAGGTATTAGCCTAGCACTTTTGAGCAGATCTCTGCAGATATTCAAAAATGCCCTGTCTTGTAAGTGATGCTGTACAGACAAATAGATGTTTTCTTAAGTCTTATTGATGAACCCATAAGAATTCCAAAATTATATCAGTGATTATTAACTTCTTTTATAGGGGAACTGCTATTAGGTCTTTTCTGATAGTCAGATCTGCATTCAGCACTCTGTCAGTCTCCAAACTATCACCAATTATTTGCGCTTAAATAGTAACCAGACTTGCTCTTACTCAGGACACATTCCAGTTGTTTGTTTTTACAAACAATTAACCAAAGGTCATAAAGAGTGAACTAACAATTATTATAGGTGCTACCACAGATATTGACTGGTTTATGTATACAAATTTTCACCAATAACTTAGTTTTGTTTTTTAGTTTCCAGTGAACCTGTGGAGCTGTGACAGGTAATGCCAGATAATTATTCCTAATGAATATGCCTGTAAACATTCTCTGTTGTAAACTTCTATTTCAATTTATGATTTGATATATTGTATGAACTTGTGATGAATGTTTTAACATGTGATCATGTCCTCTGAAAGATGTATAAGTACCGAGGACAAATAGGTGAGAGAAGTTTGTTTTCCTTTTCCCCAATTAGAGAAGGTTTTCCCTTTCCTCTGCTTAGCATCTTTTCACATTTCTCCCTAAATAGCTTTCAGAAAACACTCTACAATTTAGTAATAAATGCTAAGGTCACATTTCAGTGTGTCCCTTTTTTCTTCATCCGACTTTAGACAAGAAGGTAGCAAGTTAGAGTCACACAATTCCTGCTGAGATAGAACAAAGGCCATATTACTTAATACTCCCTTGTGAGGCTACAGGTGTTATTTCCCTAAACCAGCAGCCTTTTAGCCTCAGAAAGAGCAGGAAGGTTTTTCGTATTTATTAGAAGTTATCATCAGCATTTCAGCACAGTTAGAGAGCTACAATTTCCAGAGACCCTCAGACATTAAAGCCACACCAGAGTCCTACTCTCTGCCCCATTGCTACAGTCTCTGGGCAGGGAAGTGCCTGGCCCTGTTGTTATGTGCATGGCAGTCATCACAGCAAAGGCTG
Source organism: Mastomys natalensis (assembly GCA_021653895.1). NCBI lineage: Eukaryota > Metazoa > Chordata > Mammalia > Rodentia > Muridae > Mastomys > Mastomys natalensis. The sequence continues at coordinate 151,475 of JAJTUV010002657.1, read as the reverse complement.
ATCATCCATAATCTGAAATTCAAAATCCAATACTCCCCCAAATTAAAATTTCTAATAGTATCAAGTAATGCCATCAGTGGAAAATCCGTGATCTCAGTTTTTATTGTCATTTTAAATAAGTTTAGAGTCACTAGGAACATGCTGCTACACATGTCTGTCAGTACATTTCCTCAGAGCTTCAGCTGAGAATCCACGACCTGGATGTGTGCAGCACCAAACAGTGCACTGTGGACCTGGACTAAATGAAATGTAGAAAGTAAGCTGAGCACCAGCATGCGTCTCTCCCTGCTTCTGTACTGCAAACGCAATGTGACCATTCACATTCATGCTCCTGTCACCATGTTTTCCTTGCCAGGCAGGCTTGTATCCCTCTGGAACCAGGAGTCTGTCTCATACAAATCCTTGCTTAAGTTGTTTTCTTTCAAGTATATCATCTATCTATCTGTCTCTCTGTCTGTCTATCTATCTATCTATCATCTATCTATCTATCTATCTATCTATCTATCTACCTATCTATCTACCTACCTACCTACCTATCATTCTCATTCTGGTTGTGAGTGTATAGTCCCAAATTTGGAGGTCAGGGGACAACTTGCAGACTTGTTTCTCTTCTTTCCACTGAGTGTATTCCTGGACAGATCTCAGATCACTAGGATTGTGCAGGAAGCATGTTTACCTGAAGAGCCATCTTATTAGCCCTTGTGTTAGGCTCTCTTCCCCAGGATGCTTGTGTACAAAACACAATGTCATGTGTTTTGATTTTGTTTCTCATGCCCAAGATGTCTCATGTATGTAAATGTTTAAAAAATCCTGAACACTAAAGTAGATCTAGTATCAAACAGTTCAGACCAGGGACAGTGGTCCTGGAGTGGTATATATGTTGGTATACCTAGGCTATGGCACAACATCACAGACTGCAATAATAACCCAGCAGAAATCTAATTGTTCCTAGTTCTTGAGGTTTTTAGTACAATGTCAGGCTCCAGTGGTCTGGCTTCTGAGAGTCTCTCTCCTTTACTTCTGGACAGCCACCCAATCTCTTTGTGCTTGTACCTAGCTCAAGATCCTTGTTGAAAAGAAACAGCAATCTTACTGGAGTAGGGCTAAGGGATGCAGAAGGAGGAGAACAGATTCACCATGCTTTGGAGGGACAGAAAGCCACAAGCCATGAGCTTTTTGGTTCAAGGAATCTCTGTGAAGTCCTGACTGTCCATGAATTTGCTCTGTCGATAATGTTGGCCCCAAACTAAAGAGATCCTCCTATCTATCCTACACCATTTCTGACTTCGTTCCTGATTCTTGTTGTGAGACAGAGACCCAGCTCATGTCCCAGCCAGGAGATCATGAGAACAAACCCTTTAGACACTACAGAGTAAAATCTGCTGCACCCTGGGTGGTTGTGGCCACAGACAGATGAAGTGAATTATTGCTCATCGGTTAGTTGCCTTGTTGAAATTGTAAACAGAGACTGCAATGTCCATTTCAACTTCTCACTGACAATGACATAGATGATGAAAGGGAGCTCCATATGTCACATAATATACTCAAGGTCACAATCTGAAACCACTCGTTGTTCTCCCTATTTTGGCTGAAATTCTCAGAATAAGACAAGAACCAGGCAGAAAAAGGCCTTTTGTTGAGCCAAAATGTCAATTCCTGGAATATCACAGTATCACAGAATATTTGTTTTAGAAGAATTAAATAGTGTTGCAATTACTTAATTGCATGCTACTTAATGAACTCAGAAGGACAGGAGACACACACACACACACACCCTAGAAGTAATCTGGTGATGTGACACACACCCCACATGTAATCCAGCACTGGAAAGGATAAGCAGAAGGATCAGAATGTCAAGTTCAACACTAGCTTCTACAAAAGGAAAGACTAGGGAATAAAAATAAATAAATTCTATTTAAACAAAAATATCACTAGACTGCCATACAATGGAATATGATCCAACCTCTAAATATGAAAAAAAAAAATTTCTGAAGAAAAAAAGGTGTTGTAGTCTTATTATTATCTAGTCTACCACCCATGTCTGTATACTTAGTAAACTTATTTTCTTTATTTGTTAAGGAAATTTTGACACATTATACCATGGATGAAACCATTTACATTATATACAGTGAAGTAAGCTTACCAATGAAGGATAGATGTGGCTATATTCCAGGAATATACAGTTCCTATTTTAGTTACATTCATAGATACAGAAAGAATGATGGCTGCCAGCAACAAGAGGAGGACAGACCTTAGGAAGTAAACTTAATGGGATGTAGTTTCCCCAGATGAAGTGAGGGAAGTTAGACAAGAATTCCTTTCCTGGCAACATGGTTCAGGAGGTTGATGCCCAGGACTGACTAGAGAAGATAACTGATTCCTCAGGGATGTCTACTGACCTCTAATTGTGCACTTTGGCAAATGCACCCTGTACAATAGTACACAGACAGCCAGAGCCTTTAAAGGCAAACTGTCCCTTCAGATTCTAAAAAGCACATTCCATGATGTGTTTCATGGTTCTTAAATAATCTGTCCAAAAGCATAAGTAACAAATCATTCATTATTCTTACTCTGCATATTACTAATGAGAAGACATATTAGGCAAAAACATTCATTTCTTTTTATATCATGTATATGAGTATTCCACATGTATGTATGTATGTATGTATGTACACATGTACATGGGCTAGGAGAGGTTGGTGAATTCTCCATAACCTGGATTATGAATGACTGTGAGCCAACACATAGGTGCTTGCAACAGAACTCTGGTCCTCTAAAGGCAGCAAGCATTCATAACCCCCTAGGTACCTCTCCAGCCCATGTGAGAAAAAAGTTTCTTAAATAAAAGGTACAACATCTTACACAGAGAAACAAATGGGAAATTTTTTAAAAATGAAGTGGCCTTGACATTAAACAATTGGGGCATTAACATGTTACTGCTGGATGACCAGACTTACTCTGGTCACATCATGGAGTATGAAAGATAAGACAATAATTTATCACAGCTTTATGAGCTGCAGGGGAACAAGACAATTCTCAAAGGAAAGGGAACTTAGAAACAAACAAAACAAACAAACACATGCTTATCAGGATAAGATGTTAGGCACCTACATTCTTTGCATCTAGAGATAAAGGATTGAAGGTCCACGTCATCTTGATCTCAAAAAACTAAAACAGAATACACAAAAAGGAAATGCCTCTGAATAGTTCATGTTCCCATTTGTTTTGTTTTCATCTATGGATTGGCATTCAAAAAGAAAAAGAATTTTTGTTTTCTTTCAAATGTATAGGATTTCAGCCTGCATATATTTGTGCTTGTATAACATGTGTATGGTTGTTCCTGTAAAGGCCAGAAGAGTCCATCAAATTTCCTGGAACTAAAATTACAAAAGATTATGAGCCACTGTGTAGGTGATACAGTTGAACCTGGCACCTCTCAGTGAGCACCCAGTCCCATCTGCTCAGCCATTTTCTCCTTCCTGAAACTGGATCTTAAAAAAAAAAAATACTTATGTGTGTGAACACACTTACAAAATATTCTATAGAGGCTAGAGAGGAGGGTTGGGTCCCCTGTAGCTGGAGTTACAGACATCTGTGTAACCACTGGATACAGGTGATCCATTGCCTGCCTCTGGTGGAGAAAATATCTTAGTGATTTTCCACTACTAGAGTAAAACAGCATGACCAAGGCAACTTACATAGGGAAGGTTTTATATTGTTCCTTAAATTTTAGAGCCTGTGGTGAAGGGCACAGCCTGGCAGCATGCCAGCTGAGCTAGAATCTTGCCAGTGACCAGCCTGGGCTTCTTCTTGAGGCAGCTGAGGGGGACAGTAAAGCGTCAGTCGGGGAAGGGGGTAAGACTTGATCTTACGAGATTTGGGGTAAAGGCTTGGGCTTTACAAGATTCGGGGTAAGACTTTGGTCTTGGAGATATTTTAGGGGTTCTGTATATGAAAAGTTTACTTATCTATACTGAAAAGTTTATTTACTATGCCACTGTAGTTGACCTGCCATCTGAGACCCTTTGGCCAGAAACTGCCAGTCTCTGGCACCCAGCACCCCAACTCCAAAACAGCAAAGGATTAGGTAAATAGACTTGTACTATCCTAAAAACTTCTTCTGAGGGTAAAAGACTGCAGGCTTAGATGATTAATACCTGTAGCCTTGACCCAACCCGTGCGTCCTTAGTAATTCATGAGGACGCAAGGAGGATTGCAAACCTAGAAGAACGGGGCGAGGAGAAGAAAGGACTCAAGGAAGCAAATGCTTGTCAAGAATCGTGTATTTGAGTGCAAAGCGCTTTTTTATACCATATTTTACAAGGGAGGGGGTAAAGAGGGACCAGGTGGTGGGAAGTACAGAATCTTCTCGGCCTGTGCCTGGAACAATAAGTGGTTACCTGCTTTTCTTAGAGACAAGGTACACTGCTTCTGTGGTCCACCTGCTTTTCTCAGAGACATGGTACACTGCCTTTCCTATCTGTAGCTCCCAAAACAATTCTGTGGTCTACTTGCTTGTCTCAGAGGACATGGTAACTGCTGAGAACAGCTTGCAGCTGCCAAACAGAATCTGTGGCTGCCAATTCTAATGGCGGGGGCGGCCCCGACAAAAGGGGAAAAAAATTTTAAGGGGGGAAACCAGAAGCACGGGCCCAAAATGTCCTTGGGGCCCAGGGTGTATAAGGTATTATTGGGGACCAATGTGGGGGTTACCCCCAAAAATCAAGTCTCTAGGGGGTAATGGGGTCCCAGGCGGGTTCCAAGCGAAGGGGGGGGAAATTTTAAAAATATCTTTTTTTTTGGGGTTTATTATAAACCCCAGGTAAAATACAGACCTGAGGGGGGGGTTTTTGGGGGGCTTGAACTCACATCGACCGTTTTGGAGGGGTGAGCGGGGGGAAACCCGGGCGACGGGAAAGGAAATTTTTTAAAAAAAGGGCCCCCCGTTAAGAAACCATACTCGGGGGGGTTCCCGGGGGGGAAAATTTAGCCTTTCCCCCCCCCTTTCTGGCACCTTTTGGGGCTTTTTTTTGGGAATTTTTATGCATGCGGGTCCTTTCTCCAGATAAGGACGGGTTTTGGGAAACCATGGTCTTTTTAATTTCTCTGAGGTCCTGGAGCAACCCCCATCTGCCCCCTTTTTAAATAAAAAAAAAATTTTTTCTTAAATAGCTTTCGGGGGAAAAATTTTTTTTATATTAAAAAAAAAATCTTTAAAAAACTTATTTAAGTGGCCTCAAACTTGTAGGCATAAGTAAACCCCCCAGTTTTTTTTTTCTAAAAAAAAATAAAGTTGTTTACCAATTTTTTGGGGCTTTTTTAGAATGAAGTTTTAAGTCCCAAAAATTTTGGGGTTTCGGTAAAAAGGATCAAAAAAAGGCCCAGATCACTACAGTGGCCAGCAATCAAAAAGAAAAATTTTTTATTATTAAAAAACCCAAATTTTAAAGGGAAAAAAAATGCAGGGCTAATTGTTTTTTAAGGGGGCTGTAATTTATTCCTATAAAAAATTTTTTATGGCATGTTCCGGGGTCCAGGCATTAGTATGAGCCCCCAAAAATGTTTTAAAAAATTTAAAAAGGGAAAATACATTTTTTCGATTAAGCCATTTTTGTAAAATTTTGAAAATTAGAAATACTAAAAAAGAAACAATTTAAAAAAAATTTTAAAAAACCAAAAAGCCAATACCCCTGAAAAAAACAATTGAAAGTTTAATTTTTTTAAATTTTTTAAAAATTAGTGGTAAATATATATTTTAAATTATTTATATTAAAGCGGGGGAACTAAAGGGGGAGTAAATAAATCTAAAATATATCTCTTTTTTTTAATAATTGCTGTAATAGAGTAAACACATTTTTTTTGGGCTATTTTTTTTAAATTCAAGGAAATAAAAGCATGTATGAGAAAACTGTAACAAATTGATCATGATTAGGCCAAATATCAGTTTTTTTTTTTTTTTTTTCCCGAGAAGGGTTTCTCTGTGTGCCCGGCTCCCCCGGGAACTCACTCTGTAACCAGGTCCCCTAAAACTCAGAACTCCTGCTTCTGCCCCCCAAAGGCGGGGTTAAAGGTGTGCGCCCCACTGCCCCCTTTTATTTATTTTTTTTTAAGAAAAGTTACTATTACTTTTTAAATTTTTCTTTATAAACCACTCTGACTGGTACTTTTTTAAAAATTCCCCTTTTCCCCATTTAAAGAAAAAGGTTTGGGGGGGCTTAAAACAGACCCAGCAACGGCTCTTCCATGGGAAAGCGGGTTTTTTGGACAAATGTGGGAAGGAGGGGGGGAAAAAAGGGGAAAAAGGGGAAAAAGAAAAGAGAGTGGGGGTCAGTGGTCTGCCTATTTATATGGGCTGGACAATTCTTTTCCCCCAGGTACCGGTGGGGTAGTCGGGGGGTTGGGGGAATTTTTGGGCGTTGTTTTAAAAATGAGGAGAATCGCGGCCCCCTGGATATGTTCCCACTGGTTTGGGCTTAATCAAAAACTATGGGAAAGGGGAGGGCTGATTAACATTCCTCAGACCTCCCCGGGGGTGGTGGGCCCCCTTTAAAACCCAGCACTTGGGAGGCAAGACGGGGTTTTTGGGTTTTGAGGCCCCTGGCTACCGAGTGAGTTCCGGGCCAGGGCTTACAGAAAACCCTGTCTGGGAAAAAAAAAAAAAAAAAAAAAAAAAAAAAAAAAAAAAAAAAAAAAAAAAAAAAACTTTCCTCAGCCCCTTGTGGAAGGGAACACCCTTGGGGGGGAAAGGGGGGTTGAGCACGTAACACATTCACAATGGCCCAACCCCTGTCCCACAAACTGGAAGTCCTTGCCACCTCATTCCCAAAAACCAATAATTTAAAAAGTCCCATTGTCGCCAATCACACTGCCTAAGGGGGTGGGGCCCCAAAGGGACTTTTTTTTAAAGCTCACTGACTGGCAACAGGCGCTCCCTCTCCTTTGGGGGGGTGCCCCCATGCGGAAATTAAAGATTCCTCTTGCATTTTACAGTGATCTCTCCTGTCCATGGGGTTTTCCTTTGGGGTCTGGGTAAAAAAAAGGCTTTCGAAAGCTTACATGACCACGGGGGGTTTGTGAAGGAAATTAGTACTGTAAAATTTTGAAAAAATTTTTGGTAAATTACTCAATCCTTGAGCACAATAAAGATTAAAGTGGCGACTAAAAGTTTCTGCAAATACTTGGTCTTTCTAAAGTTGGATTTTAAAAGAAAAAAGGAAAAGGAGGTCACATTTACAGGTAGGTACACCAAGCTCTAAGGGGTATGTCACGCCTCAAGGCGGATGTATTGACTGAGTAACGTGCCCCAAAAGGGAGGAAGAGCGGGGGTCAAATAATGCGGGGACTTTCAGGGGGGGGGAGGCACTAATGTACCACAGGTCCCAAGTACTACTACCCCCTCCCTCACTTTGATCAAAAAGAGGTACTTCTTTACATTGAAGAGAAAACTCGGGGTTTTTTTCTTTGCCCTTTTTAAACCCCTACAGAAAAAAACTTTTTTAGGTTTTTAGTTTAGATGTTAGTGAAAAAAAAAAAGGGGTCCAAAAATGTTTTCAAAAATAAAAATTTGTTGTTCAATTACAAATTTGATACCTTTTTTTATTATAGACATAAAATTGTCAATGCTGTGGCAAAAAACTCATCAAGGGGGCGGTTATTCCTCTTTTTTTCGGGCCCCGACTATCACATTAAGGTGACTTTCCCAAACCTTTGGTTTTCCCCGGTTCTGGTCTGCAGGGAAATCGCAAAAGGGGTGAGGTAATTTTCTTAAACATACGCGGTGTGCGTGTTTTTTCAAATGTTGTTTTCTTACGGAAAAAAAATAAGGCTAGCAAATTTGTTTTTTTCATTTTCAGGGCCCATCTCCACCTACTTTGTAAAAACTTTCCCTTCCCCCGGCTGAACCTTGAAGGCAGACGCCCTCTAAGCCTAAGGCAATTAGATGTTCGGGTGATGTCTCTCCCCTTTGCGTAAGGGAAAAAAACTGAAATCCTTTCCCCGGGGGTGAGAATTGAAGGGGGAATTTGGGGAAAAATATGCGGGGGGAAAAGTAGATGGGGAGATTTAGTGGGGAAGAGAAGGACGATAATGGGAACGGGGAAACATGGAGGCACAGGTTGAATAATCGTAAGTGAAAATAAGCGGGAGACGCTCCAAGAAAGCTTTATGCTTTACACTATATAGAAAAAAAATTTCTTTTTTTTTATTTATAAAAAAGGGTTTTTTTTTCAAAAAAAAAATTTCCCACTATTTTTTAAAAAATTTTGTCCCCAATTAAAACAAATGGGGCCAAATACTCGAACTCAGAAATCCGCCTGCCTCTGCCTCCCAAGTGCTGGGATTAAAGGCGTGCGCCACTACCACCCGGCCGAGCTGAATTTTCATATCCCATGTTGTCCTCATTACCTTCAGGTATCTGCCATTATTTTCTTGCCCAAGAATCAGTTTGCTTCTGTCCTCTTTGAGTTGATTTACAAGATTTAAAACCTTTGATCTCTTTGTTCATGACACTGGGTTTTCAATTCTGTATCTTGGGTATCATGTAAATTGCCCTTATTATCAGATACATATACGGTTTGGTGTTTGAGCCAGGGGAATTTTATCTTAGTTTTTTTTGCTTTCGGTATTTTTTCTGAGCATCATATTTCAGAGGGATTGCTTAATTTTGTGCATTTTTAGCCCTGGGGGCTAGACTCACAATGTGAGAAGTTAGTCAGGGACACTTGTATCTGAAGGGTTCAGAACCCAGGTGTAGTGTGCTGCTACATCCAGATCTGGTATGGACTGGCAGCAAACTTGTGGGGAAGCTGTGCAGAGTAGGTCCTGGCTTCCTGACAGCTGCAGTTGTGTGGAAGGCAGCCTGCGACAGAGTTGTGGGCGTGGTTCCTGATGGGGAGGGTGGGCACACCTCTGCACTCATGAGTTTAAGAAAAAAAAAAAAAAAAACACCTCAAAATCAAAGGAACAAGCAATCACAAGCAAGTAAGCAAGTTAGCAAAACTCCAAACCAACAAAACTAGCTGTGAAGAATTGGGAAGCTAATTAATTAAAATTTCCCGAAGTAAGTGGGCTTAGAAGAATTACGTAACAGGAAACTGCTGAATACTGGGCGGATACAGACGCAGTTGCTCTGAGCAACCAGGCTGAACTTACCGGAAATGCTGCCATTCCAGCATTTCAGTATCTCTGCACCCTCGTCGACAGGAAGAGCTGGTGGGAGTCTGGTGCCTGGTATTTGAGGTCACTGAAAACTTCCTCAAGCTGCAGTTGCTGTGCCGGCCTCCTAGGACTTTCAGCAGTTGATCCTGTCACGTGCCAGGTCAGAGTTGCTGCTGGGCTGGGAAATAGGCAGGGGCAGAGCAGGGGTGCATTTTCTGCCGCCACTCTCACAATTCTGTTGCGGATATTTACCATTGTCAGGACCTTTGAGACCGTGTGATTGGGTTTATAGAGATGGTTTAATTAAATTAATGGTTCTCAGAATATTTTTCTAAAATTACCTCATAGATCCTTCACTGTATTTGTAGTTTATACACCAGGCTTCTGTTTGCAAAATCCTGAATAAAGCTCCTCGAATTAAATTTCATTCGTGCTTTCTTTTCTTTTCTTTTTTTGGTTTTCGAGACACGGTTTCTCTGTGTAGTCCTGGCTGTCCTGAAACTCGCTTTGTAGACCAGGCTGGCCACGAACTCAGAAATCCACTTGCCTCTGCCTCTCATTCATTCTTTCTTAACTCCCTTGTTCCATTTCATTCAAATGAAATTTGCCATTTCATTTCCCTTTAGCTAGGGGCCCGAATAGGCATTCCAAGCGAGCTGGTAAAATATTTGTCTTATGAGGGACCCCTGCAGATTTGATTAAATTAGAAAATATTCGTTATAAAGCACCATGGTATGGCTGTAAAAATTAACATTTACTAAGTAAATTTAATTTTACACTTTTTTTTTTTTTTTTTTTTTTTTACCATTTTACACTTAGGTATATGCAAACTTTGATGTAAATACAGCATTTAGAAATGTGTTTTCATAGGCTTAGTAATTAATGTTACACCTTAGGTTTGAATGAAAAATGAAGACTGGATTGCAACAAGGCTGGCTTAGTAGAAGATGCATTGTAGGTTCTGTTAACCCTAAGTGTCGCCAGAAAAAAAACCAATTCCATAATGTGGACAAGCTTTATTAAATACTGCATTCTTACTAAGAGACAGACTTTGGTCACATGCTACAGGGGGTTGTATAGGCCATTGTAGTTTCCTATGAGGCTTTATTATTTTCCTAAGACATGTAACCTGCAGAATTGCAAAAGGATACCTGTTTCTTGGGCTGGTGGTGAGGTTAATTTTTGGCAGTTCAGGTTGAGGGAGAAAGAAGAGGTATCTGGTTGGGTCCAGACTGAACAAGGCAGTGAGTTTGTGAGGGAGGGGTATGGAGGATGAGAAGGGAGGATAGAGGGGCTGGTCAAGGGAGGATCAGGAGCCAAGAAAGCACCTAGGCCACAATATCTCCACTGATATGTTAATAGGCACCACAGTTAGCAATTCCTCCTTTCTTTCTTTGAATTCTTCCAAGTTTCAGCCCAGCATGCTGTGAGAGAATGATAACAGGTCAACATATTTTAATAAGTAGAAAACTTACTATAGATTAAGACAGAATTAGATAGTACCTTTTGAATATTTTGTTGTTGTCGTTGTAGTCCTGGCTGTCCTGGAACTCACTCTGTAGACCAGGCTGGCCTTGAACTCGGAAATCTTCTTATCTCTGCCTCCCAAGTGCTGGAATTAAAGGCGTGAGCCACCACTGCCTGGCTGGAATAATTATGATTGCTCACTTAGAAGAGAAAAATGGTTCCTTGGTTCATGAAAAGCACTCTGCCCATACACGTTCATGAGTTTTTGTGTTCTGCACTGTGGACTTCTTTCAGGAGTGGGAATGTTTAGATCCTACACTCAGGACTTTTTCACAGACCTTTACTTTGAGAAGTTCAACAGTCTGCATTCTTGGGGTCAAAATATTTTTCTTGCAGTCTTCCTCACCCCTCAGTGTTGCTGGGAAAAGGACTCATTATGTGTGTTAACTGTGTGACTGACTCTCACATCTCATAGAGTAAACTGAAATTCTCAGACAAAAAGAGACATTTTCATGATGTCTTGTCTTTTCTTCATGTTCATCCTTTTGCCATGTGATGGCATCTTTCTTTTTTGTCCCATGAAAAATTCCATGTTCTTTCTGAACCGTGTTTTCCCATTTTCAGGTCTCCATATACTCAGCCAAATCTGCATAATTGTAAAACAACACTGAGATCCCTGGATGGTAAAGTCAAGGAGACTCTAACAAGGATCCAGGTATGTTAGAAGGATTGAAGAACTGAACAAGGGGTAGTGTGGGGGCTCACCTGTCAGTAGAAGGAGAACGTGAAGTTGATTTTGCCAGATTCTGTTTCATTAAAGATTCCTGAAAATTTCACTGAGAATAATTTTAGGTGCTATGATATGGATTTCCCATGTAGGCAGTGCAGTCAGCAGTCAGTTGATGTCAATATTTGATTAGTATTGAGGCTCTGAAATAGCTGTTGCCCATTGTAAACAGTTTCTTTTACCCATACTGAAAGTAGTATCAGACTATTGGTGTGACAATGGCCATATAAATATGAAGCAAAAATTCATAGTGGATTTCCTCTTAGGGCCTGTGACCTTTCTTCTTGGATTTTGGCCAGATTCTCAATTTAATAAATATAGATATAGTTAGGTATAGATAGATATTTTCCCCCCATGGAGCTGGCCTCAGCTAGAACCTGAAAACCTTCTGTTACCCACCGATAGACTTGCCTCTATGATACCAGTGGCATTCCTTGCCTGACAGATTGAGATCGAAGCTCACAAGATGGTAATTTGTATATGGATTTTGGTAACTGTCCTCTGCCCCAGTTTGCATAGCAGTTTTTGACACTGTGAAGGTTACCACCAGAGAATCCATCCAAGATATGTGTTGACACAGTCAATGATCTGATCTGAATTGTTTTCCTCCAGCAGACGCACTTGCTTTCTGAAGCACATAGTTTGTCCTCTCTAAATGATATTCAGTCCATGAATTGTGTTCTCACTGATGCAGTGTGTTGACTTAATTCTGAATATAGTAGATTAATTAATGTTGCCCTTTTCTGTACTGTTTGCTGTAGTTTTGAGTCTTTGCATTAGTATTCTGAGGTATGTTTCTTCTCTGCTTACATTCTAGAGAGCATTTATATTGAACAATGTTAGATTTTCCACAGAGCTGTAAAAGTAACTTTTATTCTCCTATTATAATTGTTGTCTGAGAGGCTTACTGCCTCTGTCTATTCACTTTGGTCTAGTCCTGGAAGCTTCTAGCCTCTGTACAATCTTATATAAGCCTAGAATGTTTTCAGCCTCTGAAATTTGCTGCTGAGTAAGTTCCTCCTTTCTTGTTCTTCTCAAGTCTTAACTGGCTGCTTCAACCCAGCTCTTCAGGCTCAAACTCCTCTCCCAGGTGACTTATTTATTCTGGTTCTTCTCTAAGACACTGAATTGCTCTGCTTGGCCTTAAATTAACTGTAGCAATCTATTTCAAATCTCCTGGCTCCTTCACTTTCTCATGCTCATTCTGTCTTTACCTGTGCCTAGTATGTTTTTCTCTTCAATCTCACTCTATAAACTCTCCCAGTAAAACTATTTTCTTCCCTTGCTCTGTTGCTCTACTCTCTCAGCTCTACTGTACTGCTGCCCATGCGCTCTGCTGTAGTCCTTTACTATTCTCTTCTTCCTGTACTGTCTTTGTCTCCCTTAAGTAGCTCCCCTTTCCTCTCTCATCTCAGGAGAGTTGAGCATATCCTGTTCTGTCAGATCTTTCTCTGACATTTCACATTTTCTACCATTCAATTAGACATCATTTTCAAACATGGATGCGTCCTTCTACATACTAACTGTACTTTTGTTGTTTGGGATTGGAGTATAAGGGCTTGCTTGTATTCCAACTAGAGTGTTTAAAGTTGTGTGCCTTGGGCTGAACCACACCCTAAGTTGGAACAGGTTCAAATATCCCTACATAATATGCTGTCAGTTTAGTTCTGCAGAATTTCTTCTTCCTGAACTGAAAACCAAGAATCACAAATAATACTCTTCATAATGGATATATTTGTTTTATCTATTCTGACTTCTACCAAGGATTCTATTCTGAACTTCTCTGAAGCTTGGTAGATGAAATTCTGTTCTTTGTGAGATTGTATTTCCTAGGATGTGTAATGCTCGCATTGTGAGTGGCAAAGTATGGATCACTTTGTTCTAGATTCCTTGTGTGGGATAGAGCTTTGCTGTGTTATACATGAGGAATATTTCCTAGTTTTCTTGTCTTCATTAATTCTTCACTAGAAATGTCTTATTACCTATGACTTCATGAATAATTTCTGTCTTATTTTTTTTTTTTTTTTTGGTTTTTCGAGACAGGGTTTCTCTGTGTAGCCCTGGCCATCCTGGAACTCACTCTGTAGACCAGGCTGGCCTCGAACTCAGAAATCCGCCTGCCTCTGCCTCCCAAGTGCTGGGATTAAAGGCGTGCGCCACCACCGCCCGGCTGTCTTATTCTTTTGTGCATGTTTTCATCAGTTTATTATCTAAGTAGGTTTTTGACTAAAAAACCTGTCTTAATGAATTACTACACTTAAATGTATCTTATACACTGTCAATACTAGCAGTAACTATTTTGGATTTAACATTACAGTTGCCAGTTATTTTCTCTCAGATTTTGAAAAATACTATTCAATGCTCTCCTGATTTTAACCTATAGGTTAATATTTATACTACTGCATGGTATTATTATGTCTTCTCTTTTGATGGTAAGGGATAGGGAAAGAGATATGACAAGAATCTGCTACATCTGGGATTAGAGGAAGTCATTCTGTAAGAAACATTCCCAGGGAATGCTAGGCTATAACTATGGTCTTCTAGTACTCAAGAGTCACAGTGTCTGAACACTACACATTGCTATTTTACTTTATCTACTTTGAAAAGATTGTGATAAAACAAGTGATAGTAATCTTTTACTGGAAGACTCACCAAGTGTGCAGCATTGTGGCTATTCAGAATCAGGTGTGTATTTGAGGAAATGTCAGTTCTATGTTTTAAAGTCAAAGTCCCAGTGTTCAGATTGACTTCATGGTGGAAGTATGTAACACCATGAGTTATTCTTCACATTGAAGAATGATCTCTTGTTCAGTCTCCATGAAATGGAATATGTACTTTTCCCATTATACACATAGACAAAATAATTCCATGATATACATTCATTTTATGTATTTGCTATTATTGAAAACTAAAGACTAGCATCTACCAGTGGAGCAGGAATTTATTATCTTTTAAGAGCTGACAACAATCCTCAGCCTGTTTGTAACAAGCAAGTGTTATAAAGTGATATGCTTTGCAAAAATGTCCTGATTTCTCTCTAAAAATTTATGCATTCCTATGCCCATTTCTTCTTGCCCACTTGATGCTGTCTCCAAATGCCTTGGGGTTGAGTATTACATATTGTAAATTTATGAAAGAATTATATTTTTCTCTGCAACTCCTATTTCTGTTGTACAGAAATTCCTCTTGTCAGTAAATTTTCTATCACATAACCTAGGGATTATCCTCAATTTTTTCATACATATTACAATTGTTAGAATATTTATGGAGAAACATTCTGGTAGAGTACTTGCATTATCTGTTTTTTTGTTTTGTTTTGTTTTTGTTTTTGTTTTGCTGTTGCAGATATTACAAAGCTCCTAGAGTTTACTTTACTGTGTGCTACCTAAATCCCATAGTGCTTGCATTTTCAGGTAAATGGCCTTTGCAAGTGATATGCCCCAGAGCAGTTGGACAGTTACCCTCTATTCATTCTGTGTCTCATCTCTTGTTATTTCTGTTTTTATTATACCCTTGTGTTTCATGTATGTTCTGAGGCAGGTTTTGGATGGGTATCCACACTGTTATATATTCATAATTCCATGTTTCATGGCAAACGACAATATGGGTCCCCATACCTTGACTTCCTCCCTCTTTAGTGCCTTGCTTTTCCCCACTGCTGGCTTTTTACTCAGCACTCTCTGAATTGGCATTTTCCTTTGCAAACCAAGTTTGTCTGAGTTAGACTTATAGCACCACCATGCTATGGTGTAAACAGAACAATTTAACTACATTTCCAGAATTTCTACATATAGCAGTGTGTCAGTTATTAATTCACTCTGGGGCCTGTGATTTCTAGAGTGACCTTTGACCAGCTTCCAGTGCCGTGTCTGTATTTCCTGTAGGCTGACCTCAGTTCAAAGCAGTAAAGTTTATTACCCATTTTCACTATTATACTGGTAGACATGCATTGTCAGACAGGTTGGTATTACAGCGAAAGAGTCAGCATCTAGGGAGAGCCCTTGATGACTCTTTACACCCAGGAGCCTACAGAGCCCTTTTTACCAGTGGTATGCTAAACCAGCATAGACACTGAGTGGTCTTCTGATTTCCAAGATTTTTCTATATGAATGTATCTATATGAATGTATAAAACCAAATGATATTTTCTTGTATTTTAATATAGCTTACTAAGTATATTATCTGATTGGAGTATTCTCTTGGGATATTTGTAGCCCTTGACTTGAAGAATGATATCTTTTAATTTGATTAAACTTGCTTTCTTCTTTTTTTTTTTTTTTTTTTTTCAAGACAGGGTTTCTCTGTGTAGTCCGGGCTGTCCTGGAACTCGCTCGGTAGACCAGGCTGGCCTCGAACTTGCTTTCTTCATATCCTTATTTGAACATGGAAAATATTCTAAGTCTTCCTTGCTCTTTGTAAGCAGTGTTGCACTGTCTTAAGGTAGTGTGGACACCTTGCACATCCCTTTTTCTTCTGAGTGTAGTAGGATGATGACAGCTGTCTTCAGGTTGTGAAGGTTTAGGATGTTGGCTATTATTTTCATTAGTCTCAGTGATGTTTCTTCTTTCATACATTCTTCAGAGCTTTCATAGTGATCCACTGTGATATTTTGCCCTAGGCATTTCATAGATATGTTGGCAGTGTTGTGAGCCTTCTCTCACTGCTTGTACATAGTTTTGCCTTGAGTTGGGTTTCTCTGTGTAGCCCTGGTTGTCCTGGAACTCACTCTGAAGACCAGGCTGGCTGACTCCGTATATCAGGCTAGCCTCAAACTCAGAAATCCACCTGTCTCTGCATCCCAAGTGCTAGGACTAAAGTCGTGCACCACCACTGCCTGGCTAGATAGCACTTTTCAATTTTTGTTTTTCTTACACATATGTTACAAAGAGGACAGTCAGCAGAACTCTGTGGAGTCTTGCTTCATGGTGTTTTTCTATGCATTGGCAGAGCCATATGTGTGGCAGGCAATAGTATACAAGTAGATCTTGCATTCTAATAGATTGGGGACTTTTGCTTAACCTGACAGCCAGAGTTAATACAGCTTGAAAAACATTAAGATTTAAACATGCTATCCTACAGTGCAGTGCTCAACTTGATTGTTTGAAATTATTTTTAAAGAACAATATTAAAGCAAAAGTTACTTTTCTAGTATAGCTCATTTTCATCTTTTAAAATCTAAACTAATGCTTATCTATAACCTTAATTTATGTAATTTTCCTTGATGGCTAACCCAAAATTGCATGTGTACCTTTTGCTGAAAGCATCAAACCCAGAGGCTTCTAAAATTAATATGCCATCAAGGATATTGGTTGATAAAGTGTGCTGTTTGTAAATGTTTGCTATCTTGATCAGTATCCCATTCCTTTCCCATGCGATGCTCTCCTTGCTATTCTATAAAGACTGCAATATTTTTCTCAAGGCCAGTCAGAAAGACAGAAATAGACAATAAATAGATGTGCTAAAAATACACAGATAGACACATACACTGAGGCAGAAGACAGATACACAGGGACTGATTCACCAGACAGCCTTGAAGTAGTCACAAATTCAAACTCAACCAACAAATAGATAGAATGGAAGGCACAGGGAACATGACGTAGAGAAAACAAATTTAGACTTTTTGTTAAATACCTTTGAGGGAAAGGCTTTCATTTCTTTCTGTAACTCAGCTCAGACTCATTCTTAATAATCAATTGCTCATATTCCTTATTAGTCTATATATATCATTGAATGCTTTCTTTTTTTTTTTTTTTTGTTTTTTGTTTTTTGTTTTTCGAGACAGCCTGTGTAGCCCGGGCTGTCCTGGAACTCACTCTGTAGACCAGGCTGGCCTCGAACTCAGAAATCCGCCTGCCTCTGCCTCCCAAGTGCTGGGATTAAAGGCGTGCGCCACCACCGCCCGGCTCATTGAATGCTTTCTTGTCTGTAGAAACATGGTCAAGGTCCCTGGTATCACTGATGAATCCAAATGGGTTTGTCAGTCTACCACCTTAGTGGTAAGTCTGTTGGTGTCTTATCATCTATGGCTCCCTGCGGTAGAACTAAATTGTCAGTATTGGCTCTATCTGTTTATGGACAGCCTAGAGAGTCTGTAAATGCTTTTGATAACATTCTGTAACAATTTAATTTTTTTATCAGGTGCCTGACTTGTTTTGTGTCCAGACTCTGAAACTGAGAGGATATAATTTGTGTTTTCCACTGCTGTAACAGATCCCTTCCCTATAAATCAATTGCTTTATCAGCCATGTATGGCCTCAATTTTCCTACCTGACCTTCAGGTTCTACACATTTAATCCATTTGGTTCTTTGCTTTATTTGGGATAAAATCAAAACTTCTTGAAATTTGATATCTACTTCTTGAAGTGGGCAACTTGCAGACCAAGATTTTGGAGAGATAATGGTGACATCTATTCTAGTGCTAACCATTCCTTCAATCTTAATATTGTTTACAGGCATTCTATGTGTTGGCCTTTGATCTTCTATAGATCAGACATACAACTGATGTTAAACTAGTCAAAATAGTCTGCCGGGCAGTGGTGGCGCACGCTTTTAATCCCAGCACTTGGGAGGCAGAGGCAGGCAGATATCTGAGTTCGAGGCCAGCCTGGTCTACAGAGTGAGTTCCAGGACAGCCAAGCTACACAGTGAAACCCTGTCTCGAAAAAAACCAAAAAAAAAAAAAAAAAAAAAAAAAAAGTCAGTTTTGACCCCCTTTTAGTTTTTTTGAATTGTCTATAGAATTTGCCTAAGCCTTGTTATCTTGTCTCAAAATATCTGTTTTTAGAGCAGTGCTGTTTCGTTTTCCTGAGGTAGAGAACTCTCCCTGCCTGGCTTTGGGACCTGTATCAATCCCCACTGAGAGTTTTTTGGTAAGGTGCTGCCCCAATTGTCTGTGGTTGCTGTAGCCAAATGTTAGCTTTTGCCAAACATATTTTCCTGAATGCATACCCCAACCCCCATTGGGATTAATTTGGATTTTCCCATAGTTAATACCTGTATAACCCTGATCAACACAGTTAAAACGTTTGAAGTCTTGGGTCATCTATTGGTCTCTAGTGACAGCTTATACTATTGACATCATATCAGGTGAATGAGGTTTAACATCAGTTGTAGATCTGATCTCCTCATCTATTAATGCTGATCTTGCCCTCAGTGGTCTAATTACTTACTTTCATACAGCATTCACAGTTTTATAGGTTAGAGACTCTTGATGCTGGATCTGATACATTCCTTTCCACATCTGAGGTCAACCTGTGCAAAAAAGTCAGGGAAGGTTTCCTTTGGACATTGCATAAGTTGAGGAAATGATTCAAGTCTTTTCTGATTCTGCAACTTTGTCCCAGGCATTTAAGCCTGCAAATAGACACAATGCCAAAGTTTCCTCATCATATACAGCCTGCACCTCTATATCAGCAAAGCTACCTTCACCAAGCAGCTGATCTTTGGAAGTCTCTCTACCTCCGGATCTATTTTCTTGTGCTATCTCCTTTGCTTCTTCTCTCTATCATTAGAAACATTGTAGATGTGATGCAGGTTCTAGTGTTTGCTTTTGCCATATCCTTCTAGTGTTGGGGATTATACTATTTTTAATAGCCAAGAAGTCAGGATTTGTTGTACAAATGGCATATGCATTTCAAAATTAGCAACATTTTCCTTAAATTTTGTCAGTTGTAATTTATCCATGGGATGCCATTCAAATACCTGGTAACCTAAATATTTTGTTTAATTGGAATTTAAAGTTTTTCCCTTAATGTCTTGTAGCTGTAACTCTCCCACCAAATAAGACCAGTAAAAGGAAAACACAACTCAATAATTATGGGTATAAATTGCCAGCCTAGATTGGGCAGATTTACCATTACACTACTCCATTCCTCAGCTATGAGATCCCTTATAACTTGCGGTTTATCCAGGCCGCTTGCTTGTCCTTCTGCCTCCAGCTCCTCCATCAGCGTCCTACTCTGTCGACTTCCTTCTGCTGCTCCTACCTCCCTCTCCTCTCTTGACTACTTCTTATATTGAATTCCTCTCACTCTCTCCTCCCCTAAGCCTTTTTCTCCTCCTCCCCTTCTACTGCCCAATCACTGGCTCTAGCCTTTATTTTACAAGTTTAATTGGAAGAAGTTTCACAAGACGTCACCTGTGTACAGAATAAATCATCCCCTGCAACCAGGAAAGTGAAACTAGGATCAAAATACAAGGCTGGGGTATCCACTGGGAACTAGGATCACAATACAAGGCTGGGACTATCCACAACAAGGTCTGTTTCCATGCTTCATATCTCTCCTTTTGTCGCTTCTCCTCATTCTTGAGTTCCTGTGTTCTCTGTTCAAGGTTCTGCCTCCACATTTTAAATTTTTCTTTATGTTGTAATTCTGATATTCTTCTGTCCGTTTTATTTTGATTGATTAATTTTAAAAATTTATTCTCCAAGTCTTGCTCCCAGTCCTCATTATTTTCTCTTTGCTTCTCAGTCTGATCTCTGAACTCTTTTATCTTTTGTTCTAGCATCTTTTCCAGCTCCTGTCTCCCACCTTCACTGTCATCTTGCTGCCTGTTATTTTGAACTATAATTTCCCGTGTGTTCAGTTCTAGTGTTTCCTCTAGGCCTTATTGCCAAGTGTTAAATTTCTCTTTCTGTTGTTCATGTTGCTCTATAAATTCCTGTATCTTCTGTTCTAGGTTTTGCTTCCATAATTTTAGCTTCTCTTTATATTGTAGTTTTGATATTGAAGCATCTAACTTATTTTGATTTACTAGCTTTAGTAAATTATCCTCTAGCTCTCAAATTTTATCTCTATCTCCTTTCTGTTCCTTTTGATCTATGAACTGTTGAATCCCTTTTTTGTAGCATCTCTTCCAGCTCCTGTCTCCAACCTTCATTCTCCCATTCTGTTGCTTATTTTGACTGACCAAATCCTGAACCTTTAGCTCTAGTGTTTCTTCTAGGCAGTGTTGCCAAGTCTTAAGTTTCTCTCTCAGTTGTTTAGTCTCATCTATGAACTTCTCTAGTGTTTCCTCTAATTTCTTTTCTAAGGCACATAATTTCTTTTTTATTTAGGACCCTTTGTTATGAGAATACTTAGTAAATCAAGAAAATATTGAAGTACTACTAAATGATGAGATGTGTATTTCCTTTAAATCCATCCCTGTCAAACAGTTCAAAATATCATTCCAGAAAGCCCAAAATTTGCTGTGTTTGTGTTTCTCATCTTTAAGTATCAATCTCTCTCTCTCTCTCCCTCCCTCTCTCTCTCTCTCTCTCTCTCTCTCCTCTTTCTCTGTATAAATACATATGTACCTACACGCAAACACATACACACACACACACATATATTATATATATATAGATGTATTTTTTTTTTTCAATGGTTTTTCGAGACAAGGTTTCTCTATGTAGCCCTGGCTGTCCTGGAACTCACTCTGTAGACCAGGCTGGCCTCGAACTCAGAAATCCGCCTGCCTCTGCCTCCCAAGTGTTGGGATTAAAGGCGTGTGCCGCCACCGCCTGGCTAGATGTATATATTTTATTATCAGTGTATGGTTCTCATTACCTGCTCTGGAGCCCTTTGTACATATTTCTCCCTCTGCTGTTCAATTCACAACACTGCAGTCTTCTTGGAGTCTTTATTTATTTATTTTTATAATAGGTTATTTTATTTATTTATGTTTCAAATGTTATCCCTTTTCCAGTTTTCCCTGCACAAGTCCCCTATTGTCCTCCTACCTCCTTCTTGCCTCTATAAGGGTGCTCCCTCACCCGCCCACCCACTCCTGCCTCAGCACACTTGCATTCCCCTATCATTGGGTCACCAAGCTTCCACAGGACCAAGGGTCTACCCTCCCAGTGATTCCAGATAAGGCAATCCTCTGCTACATATCCAGCTAGACCCATCAGTACCCCCTGTGTACACTTTGGTTGGTAGTTTAGTCCCTTGGGAGTTTTAGGGATCTGGTTGGCTGATATTGTTTTCTTCCTATGAGGTTGCAAAGCCCTTCAGCTTCTACAGTCCTTGCCCTAATTTTCCCATTGGGGTCCCCACAGTCAGTTTAATATTTGCCTGGGTATGGATTCTTTTATTCACAGGGAGAGGCTGACTGTAGAAAGACCAGCAGCTTCTGTGCTTCTGAGCCAGCTCTCTGTCATTTCTTTGGGTTGTAGTTTGCAGCCTGTTCTTGTGTGCTGATCTCAGGCAGCCTGCAGCACAAGCAGTCAGGAGAGCTGGTCTGGCTGTCCCATGTCCTGTGTAGACTTGGGAGATATGGATGGAATGAGCACTGAAATACTCTTTCAGGTAAGATACTCCATCAGCTCACTGTGTCTCCCAGAAAACTACCTTCCAGGCGGTTGTGTTCCAGGGACCCCCATCCATCCCTCAGAACCCTATATGGTGCTGCCCAAGTCTAGCTCCAAGCTGGGGTACTGCCCCTGGCCCTTGCTGCCTGCCAGGGGCTTGGAGAGGTAGCTTCTCTAAAATTCTCTGTGGGCCCTACAGAACCAGTGAGTTTTCAATCCTCAGGTGGCAGCAGCCTTAGATCACTGCCCCAGCTATGTATTTGGGGATGGAGGGGCAGTGGACTTTTATCTCTGGTCTGGTTCGATGGGTTGTAATCGATACGTTGGGCACCAGTTTGTTTCAGTAATCTCTAAGCCCAATAAGCCTGTGCAAAGAGCACACAACTCAGTTGAAATATTCATAAGCTGCATGTCTTGATGGGCAGATTTACCACTAAACTTATTTATTCCCCAGCTATGAGATCCCTTGCTACTTGCAGCTTCTCCAGGCCACGTGGTTCTTCTCCATCTTCCTTTCTGCTCCTTTTCTTCTGACTTCCTGTGTCTCTTCTGTTTCCTTGGCTGCCACTCCTACTTCCTCTCTTCTCCTTCTCTCAAACCTCCAATCCATCTTTCCCTTCCAATACCCAATTCTAGGCTCTAACCTTTATATGATCAATTAAAATCAGAGAAGGTTCACATGAGATCAGCAGAGTATATGATTCATTTCTATATAAGAACTGACCATTCAGGAGATGGAACCAAGGACTTCCCCCTCCCCTGGAATGACCTTCCTCCACTGGAGCCATCATGTGGGCATACAGCTGTGGTCTAACAAACACAGAAGTCCTCCACTAAGCACACAACACCTGAGTCCAACACACACTTTCCTCCTCCTCCATTTTTCCCTTTCTTGTTAATTTCCCCTTGTGTCTCATCTCCTTATAGATAGCCTCACCTCCCACTGTATGGAGCCCAAAATAATATCCCTTAGGTTCCTCCTTGTCCACAGGGGCATGAATGTCAAATTCTCATATCTGGAACCACTCTGGACTGAGGCAGCAGTTCTATTCCCATGCATCTCTCTGAAAACATGTGGGAACCTGATGTATGGATAAGGGGTTTCTTCTTTTCTTTTCTTTTCTTTTTTTTTTTTTTTTGGTTTTTCGAGACAGGGTTTCTCTGTGTAGCTTTGGCTGTCCTGGAACTCACTCTGTAGACCAGGCTGGCCTCGAACTCAGAAATCCGCCTGTCTCTGCCTCCCAAGCGCTGGGATTAAAGGCGTGGGCCACCACCGCCCGGCAAGGGGTTTCTTTCAGGCCCAGAAATGCATGTTTAATTCTGGGATAGTTCCCTTATCTCTTTTGTTCTGATTTGGCTTGACATGATCAGTAGTCTATTATCTTTTTCCCCAGAGGAAGTTATTGCCATTCACAATAAACATTGTCAGGAACAGGCAAATGTGAATTTGCACATAAGTGCCTCTCCTCCAGCCCTCTTGGCCTTGGCAGACCCCTCTGATGGTGATGAGGAGGAGTCTATCATTGCTGTCTGAATGCCTAGTGCTAACTGCAAGCCTCCTGGCTCCTCAGTACCCATGGCATGACTTTGTCCCTGGGACACTACTGCCCTACCTCTCCCACACTTACAAGCCTCCCTCACATTTGCAGCCTCTTGTGGTTGGGCTCTGACAATCCCTTGCCTTGGAGCTGCCTCCCTAGGCCCACACTTCTAGACCTGAAGCTTAAAAGGGAGATCACCCACAATTCTTAGAACTGCTCCCCACACAGGGCCTCCTTTCCCTGAGTCCAAATATGACCCTTACCTGATGCTGGTAGAGGCCTTTTTTTTTAACCTAAACTTACTTAGCTTTCATGATCAGGGATTAAGCGTTGCATATAAACATTGCGATTTCCTACCCAGCAATACTCCGTTTCCATTGGTACAATGGAGAGACCCCTTAACATCATAATGGCAGTCACCTGTCCTCTTGTTGACAGAGAAGCAAGGATATGCTTGTGTTTTTTCATAGTAATCTACAACACCAGGATGGATGCCAATATGGGACATTCAGCCAGCCAGAAAAGGAAGACTGGGATAAAGCATCCTCTCCCTCAGACATTTTGGCTGAGGATGTGGTCTTGTTAGAGACAAGTTTCTACTTGTCTATGATCCCACTATTCATGCTGTTTGCCTTACACCCTATTGAAAAAATGTAGATCCCCCCCCTCATCTGAATTAAAGATAGCAAGTTCACAGGCCTAGGTTCCAAGAACTAACCCGGCCAGCTATGTCCAGAAACTTAGCTGATCACAAAAGGGCAGAACCAAGAATGCAGGTCATCTGGGTCATCTGGTTCACAGGCTCTGGGCTCTGTGTTCAAAGACTGCTGACCTGTAATAGATGATATACAAGGTTAAATTTTTGAGAAGAATATGTATGAGGTGTTTTACCCCGCCCTGGTTTATGACTGACTAAATAATAGGTCGAGACTTTCCACTATTTTTATGATATGGCTAGAACTTCCTACTGTTTTCATTCCTTCCTTTCATTCCTTGATTTCCCGCTCGCCCCCGCCTCCTGGCTTGTGGTTTTCTCCTTTAAAAACCCTTCACTCCTGAGCCTCGAGGTCAAAACTCCTACCCCTGCGTGGGTTCTGAGTTTCCACCTCAGCGCTGATTGAAATATACCTCTTGCTAATTGCAACAAGATCGGTGTCTCGTGAGTCATTGGGTGGTCGTAATCTCTTGAGTGGGGGGTCTCCCCTATCTGGGGGCCTTTCACTATCAAGTACAAAATATTTCCCAGGTTGGTGAACAACTCTTCCATATACTAAGGGAACCTGACACAACAAAGTTTTAAACTATTTGGTCCTACTCAGAGAAAGCATATCTTAGCTCAGTGAACAACAGGTACAAGGGTACCTGTTTTTGCTGTTGATATGGGGTTCATGGAAAAGCTTTGAAACCCAAAAGTTTTTTGACTCCTCCTGGATAGTATCTTATGCTATATAATTGGAGGTATAATAATAATAGTATTAGTAATGACAACAATAATAATCATATGGTTTAAGTGTCTCATTTGGCAATTCTCTATCAACAAATGTATGCTTCAGCTACTCATGGCTCTTGAGCATCTAGGTTGAGGGCTGTCCAGAGAGGTGACTAGATGTTGGGAATATAAATTCTCCAGGGTTCTGTCAGGTTCTCTTCTTAAACTCTGATATACCCTCTGGGATGGCTGTTCTTTGAGGGCTGGAAGTCAATGAAGGGTAAGAACCTGCTTGGCAAGTCAACATAAGACAGGCATGGTCAACTCTACTGGAGATCACCTGAGGTGGGGCCAGAATAAAGAACTCTGTCTCACACTGGGCTATCAAAAATAACACAAAATGGTGGAAATGTAGGAGGAACTTAGCCAAGCAGACCTTGCCTCTACCTTCCTGTCTGAGCCAACAGAGTTATGCCAGCATGGATAGAGACCCCTGATGTTGGATCAGGAACTGGAGCAAGCCAATGAAAAAGAGACATTCCTACACATAGCTACTTAAGAGCCAATAAGATGCTGGGAAGCATGTATAAAAGTTTGCCCAGTTCCTGCAATAGATGAGTCTGCTTTTGCCACTTGCATGACTCCCAGACTGTTTGTTTCATTATGAGTCTTCTTACCACTACCCCTAAGTGTATTGTTTGGGGTCATGAGCAATAACTATATAACTTAAATGTGTAATTTTAAAACTCAGTTGTGCCATAGCCTTTTAACTCAAGAATTTGGGAAGTTTAATCACGAGGAAATCAAAGTCATTTTCTTGGGGAACAACAGACTGGCATCAAAGTGATCTGAGTCAAGACAGATTGTCTCAGAAATATTTTTGTAAAAGGCTGAAGATACAACTGTGCCCAGATTAGGAGACCCCCAAAGTCACCTCCAGAGACCACAATTCTGATGCAAGCACAGGAGAGTCTTTATTCAAGCTCCAGTTTGTGCCACAAAGTGCCAAGTTTCCTGGTGCACCAGGATAGGAGAGTGGCACTGAGGTCTAGGGTAAAGGAGTTTATAAAGGGAAATAAAAACAAACAACAGCAACAAAAAATGTAAGGGAGGATTTCCAAGCCTTGACATTACCTAGTTGGGTAAGAGGGTAATGTAATGTTTGCCTTTAAGCTAATTCTTGTATAACACCTGCTTTAACCACAACGAGGAACCACCCATCTAAAAGGAGCATCATAACCTGGGAACAGTTCATGTTTTCCTGAGTCTATCCTATTATTTTTGGTTGGCCAGAGCTGTTATGTGTATTTTTCAACTGCCAGGAATATCTCATTTTTGTTGTTGTTGTTTATTTCAGAACTCAAGAGGCTTGAGGGGTGGGATATTACTCTGAGAACAAAAGCCCAAATTGGAGTCTAAAAAGCAAAATGGAGTTTGTCTGCTACCCAAGTCCTTTCACACATGGACCAAGACGTTAACAATCTATCCATGGTCGGTCTTAGTCACAGCAGATCAGACTCTGATAGGTCAGCAGGCCTCCTCCTTCTGGCCTGCAGACACTGTCTCCCAAACTGTGGGCAGACAGAGCCCTAGTTTGGGAAATGCATATTTTAGGAGAACTTTCTAGTTTCAAAGAACACTTTCTAGTTTCCTGTTCCTCTTAAAAGCACAGGGTCCTTTGTGTGTAGCTTCTTTCTTTCTTTCTTTCTTTTTTTTTTTTGGTTTTTTTTCGAGACAGGGTTTCTCTGGATAGCCCAGGCTGTCCTGGAACTCACTCTGTAGACCAAGCTGGCCTCGAACTCAGAAATCCACCTACTTCTGCCTCCCAAGTGCTGGGATTAAAGGCATGTGCCACCACTGCCCGGCTTTGTGTGTACCTTCTAATACATACTCGATGCCCACTACTGCAATCTCTACCTCATAGTTGGGAATTCCTATTGGCAAACTTCAGTCAATGTCAAATGCTAACAACAACTAAAGCAAAAAGTGGCCATGAATTAGAAAGCACTGAGCAGTTACTGAAAGGTGGATGAAAAAATGAAGTAAAAAGGAAAGGCTATGGCTCCCTCTAGGTATAGTGAATTAGAATGTTACTTATCAATAAAGGAACGAGAATTGCCAGACACAGGAAAAGTCCACAATGGACATAACCCTGAGCTCCTTGAGGAGAGGGAGGAGGCAGAGCAAGACCAAGAGGCAAGGAAGGTAAATGATCCATAAAAAAGACCAGGTATCCAAAACGTTTGCATTACATGAGGAAGGGCAGCTGGAAGGAGGTTTGCCCATCTCCTGGACTAGGTTTCTGAAAATGACAGAAATACCCTGTAACAGGATGGAGGGATGTTGGGAGAACCTGGAACCCAGGACTACTTTTATTTGTTAACTAGGCACCTTGACCTTTTGTCCCAAGGTTTAAGATTAAACAGTAAGAAGGATTGAAAAGATTGAAATTATTTAATTTTAATCACAAATGTTATTTTAACAAATTGAATTAGTTCTTTTATTTCTTTCCTCAGTAAGTTATCAATGGAGGCAGAGGGAAAAAGAACCTAGGTGGGAGAAATAAGGGGAGGAAAAGGGGTAGAACGATCAGTTATGGGTGGGAGACAAGAGAGAGCCCAGAGGACCAGAGTAATGAATGGATACATGAAGCTGTAGGATGTGGAGGTTGGGAAAAACCTCTAGAAAGTCCTACAGACCTGGAGTGTGAGAGGCTTCCTGGATGCTGCCATGCTCCCACCTTGATGATGATGGACTGAACCTCTGAACCTGTTAGCCATCCCCATTTAAATGTTGTCCTTAAAATTTTGCCTGGGTCACCTGTCTGTTCCCAACAGTAAACCATAACTAAGACAGCAAGTGTTAACTATAGAGCATGAGGAAAGGCTGAGGTACAAGAGATGTTGCTCTAAACAGGAACAAATATGAAAGCAATTGCGCCAAGGAATGAAATTCTTCATGACTAGAAAATATTTGGAATAGAAGTGAATAAGATATTAGGGCAATGATGCATAAAGAAAGCAAAATTTAAAAGCAATACCAAGAAAAACCATTTAATTAAAAAAAATCTAAGGTACACCATTGCTGTAGTGGTGTGACATGCAGAGGAAGTTGGCATAGATTCTTTTTCCTGGGCTGCCAGGATCGTATGTATTGCTCTCCATGGGTGGCCTGAAGATGTGGTTTAGTTTGGGCTCACCATCTGAGAATTGATTCTGTCTATTTCTGCTTCCAACCTGTCTTTCTGAACCATGCTCTGTCTGCCCATTTTACTAGTTCTTGTTCATTGCAAAATTGCTTTTCTGTTTGTCCTGATGTCTTGACACAAAATTATCCACTTTTTGCAACAGCTTCTCATGAGTCAGCTTGGTATGTTGGCCAGGCAGTCCTGGGAAAACTTTTGAAACAGGTCATAGCTGTTTAGCTGTTCTCCTGTGAGAGCAATGAGTTACTGGTTATCCAATGGCTATAGAATGGCTATTGACTGGGAGGCTTACTTCATTCAATTAGTACCAGAAAGTCCTAAGAAATTTGTTTTTCTAGAAATATGCATAAGACAGCAACAGCCACACATAGGTAAATAAAATTTAAAAATATATATTTCTTAGATTTAATCAGTGAAGATGATTGGCATTTTGAATTAGAATTGTTGTTGTCCAGCAATGTCCTTCATTTGCACACTCTGATGTAAAGTCTGCATGTGGCATAGCTTCTTCTATGTTTGTGAAGTATCCTGTTGATAAGAAATATGGATGCTAGCTGGGCGGTGGTGGCACATGCCTTTAATCTCAGCACTTGGGAGGCAGAGGCAGGTGTATTTCTGAGGCCAGCCTGGTCTACCACGTGAGTTCCAGGACAGCAACAGCAACGGCTATACAGAGAAACCCTCTCTCCAAAAACCAAAAACCAAAAAAAAAAAAAAAAAAAAAAAAAAAAAGAAATGTGGAAGCTTCAATGATAATACTTTCTTTTCTCTATCACATGCATATTATTGAGTGAAGTGTCCAGAGAACTGGTATACCAACACTGAGTGTAACTATTGCCACTATAAACCTGTGACATCTCTTGGCTATGGAGACAACTTGAGAATGTCTTTTGCCTGTTTGCCTCTATGTTTCACTACTTTCGGGGCCCTGAATCTTGGTGTTATTATGAATCACCAAGCACCTCCCATTTGAACAGCCAATAACTATGCTCTCAGCTTCGTAGTGCTCATTTTTCTCTGCTTCTGTTTCCTTAGATCCTTTTTAATCACAGGCCATTCAAACTCACCCACTTTTATAGTGAGGCAAACCATATTTGTAGTTATGTAGACTGGGATTTTTTCCTAGAGTTTTGGCCATATTGAGATTCTGTATTTTAAAGTCTTCTTTTATTGACATTGATGGCACACTATAAACATCGTCATTAATATTTAATTTGCAGGCATTAGTAAATGGGTACCACACATTCAACACTCAAATTTCTGGTAGGCTTTCTGCAAGTTCTGCAAATCTGGTGAAAGATTTTTCTGGATTTCGACAAAGTATATTCTTGATGAATCATTATACATAAAGAAAGATAGGAGTAGGTGGGTGGGTTGGGGAGCACCTTCATAGAAGCATGTGGAGGAGTTATGGGATAGACGGTTTGTGAAACAGAAACTGAAAAATGGGATAACATTTGAAATATAAGTAAAAGAAATATCCAATTAAAAAATCCCTAATATCTTAATGGGGAAGAATGAGTGTGATTAAATCTGAGTTAATGGACTGAATGAAAGGGTATGCTTGAGGTGTACTGGTTAGGTGATATAAGTGAGGGGGTCTCTGCAATCACTAGGTCTTGCTAGTCACAATCCTCGAGACGAAAATAAGGAAATCTATTTCAATATCAGTCTGTCAGTATTTCATCACTGGTGGTGGGTGTGTTGTGGGTTATCTCCAGGGCAAAAGTGTACCAGCTGAAGTGTTAAGAGCTGTGAAATAAAAGGTCTCTTGGCAGTCAGAAGCCAAAATAGATCACAAAGCCCAATGGAACGACAAACCTCAAACAAGAGATTGACCGGAAAGAACACTAGAGGGAGGTGCCTCTGCTCAGGTGAGAATCAGAAGAGAATTGAGAGGGAGATAGGCTTTGTATAGGGTTTCTTTGTGGGGTAGGATTTTCAGGATTGGAAATATCTCATGTTGGAAATTGATGAGATTTTAAGTCCTGAGCTTGAATGAGCTCAGGGATTTCTGAGTTATTAAAACTGGGAAGGAAACTATACACTTTGCCCTGCAGATTCAGTAACTAATGTTGGAAGACACTTCTAGATTCTGACCACAGGGTGGTTTACTTTAGGAATATTTAAGTGCAGTATAATTTTGGAAAAAAATTACACAGTAACCAGTATTTCATTTATTTAACACAATAAAGATAAAGTGTGACTACCTTAAATGTCGTTTGCAAAGTACATGTTAAAGTGTTTATAAAAAGATAAAGAGAAAGAGAATATGGTCTGTGGGTGTGTGGAGAGGTATGGAGGAAGGGAATGTCTCAGACCCATTCCAAGGCATCCCTTCCCCCTGAGGGACCAGCCACATGAAGCCATAGTATAGAAAAAATTTATTCAGGGCATGAGGAGGAGAGTTCCGACGTAGTAGAGGCAGAGAGGGGGAGGGCAGGAGTAGAGACAGAGACAGAGAGAACTGTAGAGGAGGCTGGACATAAGCATGTGGAGAGAAAGGGAAAAGGAAAGGAGAAGAGGTGAGGGCACAGAGGGATCAAAGAGAAAGAGTGAGAGAGAGCAAGAGATAGAGGAGGGGACAAGCAGCCCCTTTTATAGTAGGCCAGGTATACCTACCTGGCTATTGCCAGGTAATTGTGGGGAGGAGCATACCTGGCTGTTGCTATATATCTGTGGGGGTGGAGTTTAGACAGATTGCTAACATTTTCCCATTTTGGTTTAATTAAATAAGAAAAATTAGGCCAGGCAGTGATGGGGCACGCCTTTAGTCATAGCATTTGGGAGGCAAAGGCAGGTGGATTTCTGAGTTCGAGGCCAGCCTGGTCTACAGAGTGAGTTCCAGGACAGCCAAGGCTACACAGAGAAACCCTGTCTTGAAAAAAACCAAAAAAAATTAAAAAATAAAAAAATTTAGAATGAAGTGACAACGAAGCAGGAATAAGATCATTGTGATATCTGGCTACTTCCTGCTGGCATTGGGGACAACATGTCTCTAGGGAACCTACGAGAATAGGGATGTTTGTCCAGTCTTAGGAGAGTTGGCTGTTTGCTGCTGTCCAGGATCTGTGAAGCCATCTGAGAATAGGTCAGAAGGACCAGGTCCAATATAAGCATCTGTGTGTGTGACAGGAGATGGAGCATCTGAAGGTTGCTTCTCTGGAGCTGTTCTGGCTGCATCTGGACTTGACAAGATGTAGAGAATATGACTAAGTACATTTGGAAGAAAGAATTTTTTTTCTAAGATGTACATTTGAAATCCTAAGGAATTCCACCCTTTGGAATAGGTAGTAAGTGGGAACTTTAGGCAGACGTACTTATCTGGATGGATGTATTGGCCCGTTCTGCCCCACATTCGGGGGCCACTTTGTATCTGCCCAGAGCTGCTGCTCTGGTCCGCCGGTCAGGGTCTAGCAAGAGAGAGAGAGTTGAGGGGCAAGAGACGTGAAGAATGGAGACAAGACAGAGTTTGATCAAGTCTCGTTTATTGAAAGGAAATCCTGGGTATTTACACCCTTTATCATGTTGTGCCTTGCCCTGGTGGACAAGCACAGCTGAAGGCATTACATCATGCGTCTTGCAGTGTGGAGACCACGTGCGCCTAGCTAGCTGTGTGGAGACCACATGCACCTTGCAGCTGGGGCACTAAGCAGCAAAACAAGATATGTGAAAAAAAAACAAGATGTTTATCAGAGTGTGCTCAGCTTTTGTAGGCTGTTGAAAAGAAATCTCTTGTCAGGGTATATGGCTCGAGATGGCTGTAAAGATGATTGCCACTCTCTGTTAGAAGTCGGCTCCCAACAGATGGAGTCTATTGTGTCCACGAGAGGCAGATCTGATTGGGTTTCCTGTGGCTTGTAAGTTTACAAAAGAGATAACAGCATGAGTTAACAACACCTGGCCACTACAGAAGAGTTCCAGAACTCAAAACCTGACCCTCTTCCATGATTGAAAACACACTGTTCTCCCTGGCATGCCCAGACACTTCACAGACACAAAACACAAGAAAGGACAGACAGCACACAGACCTGCTCGAGCAAGTGGACCTCCAATCCCTGAACTATGGGGTTCGAGAGTGCACACGTACCTCGATGGGACCTCCAAATGTTGGACCCTAAGATCCAAACCAGGTTATGTGCTCCCACAGAAGCTCTCACTGACAGTGGATTCGATGCAATAACAAGAGGTTTGTTGATAACCAGTGCACTGGGGTTCCCTCACTCACAGGCAAGAGGAACCCAGAGCCAAAGCTAAGAGCAGTTTTTAAACCATTTCCACAGCGTTCACCAGGGCAGTTATACAATTACCTCTTAAACAATAACCTTAAAGGCTGATCTCAAACAGCTGTTCCCAGGCCAGGTTTCTAGGTAACTCAGATTTGCACCTTATCTTTATAACAATGAGTATTAGCTAAGTGGCTTCTGTTTACCCAGGTTTATTATGTTAAGGGTCCAGCTTCCTGATTACCTCTTATCTTGGGCCCTTCTCCTGGAATGTGTATGTAAGTCTTTGGAACGTGCTCCTCCTGGGATGTGTTCATGGGGCAGTTAATTTTTAAGTTTAACCTGAGATTCTTTCTATTTTGAGTTTAAGCTGAGACCTAAAATTCCTTCATTACCTGAAGTTTCTTCATTACCTGAAATTCCTTCAATATATGCTGGCTTTTATGTAAATACAACATTCAGAAATATGTCTTCATAGGCTTAGTTATTAGTATTACACCTTAGGTTTGAATGAAAATGAAGACAGGATTGCAGTAAGGTATGGCTGAGGAGAAGCTATATTGTAGATTCTGTTAACCCTGAGTGTAGCCAGAGAAAAACCCAATTCCAGCATGGGGGCAAGCTTTATTAAACATTAAATCCTGACCAAGAGATGGAATTTGGTCACAAGCTACCGAGGGTTTTTTAGGCCATTGTAGTTTCCCATGAAATTTTATTATTTTCCTAAGATATGCAACATTAAACATTCCAAGAAGATATCTGGTTCTTGTGTTGGTGGTGCTTAGAGGTAAGTTTTTGGTTTTTCAGTCTGAGAGAGAAAGCAGTCAGAGTTATCTGGTTCAGTGGGGGAGAAGTATTTAGGATAAGGTCCAAGGAGAGAGTGTTGGTCAGGAGAGAATCAGGAGCCAAGAAAACACTTAGGCAAAACTGTCTGCATTTGTATGTTAATAGGCACCACAATTAGCCATTCCTCATCAATTTTCTTGAATGCTTCTAAGGTTCAGCTGAGCATGCTGTGAGATGATGATATCAGGCCAAGATATTTTTATAGATAAAACACTTACTATGGATTAGGACAAAATTAGACAGCACCTTTTAAATAATTATAATTGCTCCCTTACTTAAAAAAAATTCTCCTTGGTTCATGAAAAGCACTCTGCCCACACACATTCCTGGTTTGTTGAGTTCTGCACTGTAGACTTATTGCAGGAGTGGGAATGATTAGACCTTGCACTCAGGGATTTGTTCAGAGACTTCGAGTTGGAGAAGTTCAACAGTCTGGATTCTAGGGGTCACAATATTCTTCTTGCAGTCTTCCTTGCTCCTCCTCCATGTTGGTTGGAAAATGACTTTGTATGTGTGTTCAATATAAGACTGACTCTCACATCTCATGGGATAAGCTGAAATCCTCAGAGAAAAAAAAGACATTTGCACGATATCTTCTCTTTCCTTCATGTTTATCCTTTTGTCAGGTGTTGGCATCCTTCATTTTTATTCCATGAACAGTTCCAGGTTCTTTCTGAATGATATTTTCCCATTTTCAGGTCTCTATATGCTCAGCCAAATTGCATAACTATAGATCAAAACTAAGAACCCTGGATGGTAAAGGCCAAGGAGATTCTAAGAAAGGATCCAGGTATGGTTGAATGCTTGAACAAGGGTTGGTGTGGGGATCACCTGTTAGTAGAAAGACTTCATGAATTTGGTTTTACCAGATTGTATTAAATTAATGATTCCTGAAAATTTCATTGAGAATAATACAAGATGTGATGACATAGATTTTCCATAGTAGGAAGTGTAGTCAGCAGTCACTTGATGTCAATATTTGATTAATTTGAGATTCTGGTATAGCTGTTGCATATTGAAACCTGAATTTCTTTTACCCAGACTGAAATCAGTATCAGGCAATGGGTGTGACAAGGGCCATTTACACATGAAGCAAATGTCAGTAACCCATTCTCTCCTAGAGACTGTGACCTTTCTTTTTGGATATTACCCAGATTCTCAGTTTAATCAATCTATTTTTTTTTTTCCTGTGGAACTGGCCTCTTCTTGAACCAGAATACCCTCTGTTGCCCACAGGTAGTCTTGCCACTATGATACCAGTTGACAGCTCTGGCACTGCCCGAGGTACTGAGCTCGAGTGTAGGACTGGGGGATTAAAGAAAACTTAGACTCGGGTCATCCTTTGTGAGAGAATGCCAAAACCTTTACTGGGCAGATTCAATATATATACACCAAGCCAGGGAAGGAAAAATACAAACTCAAGAAAAAATAGAAATTCAACTGGGGGGGGCAATGGAATATCAAGTGTATAAATTCCCTTCCTGGGGCTTCATCCTTCAACAGGATGTTTTGTTGGATGTCAAGTGTAAATTCCATTTCTGGGGTACCATGCTTTATTCAGGATGTTTTTGATCTTAGAGGAACCACAGAATGTTACTTAGTAGATAGCAGAACACAGAAAGTCTCCGCCAGGGCATAGCAGCCCTTTGGGGTCTACACCAGTGGCCATAACTTACCTGTCACTTTGAGACTGCAGCATACAGGACGCAAATCTAGGTTAGACCATTGATAACTCTGTCCTCTTCCCCAGAATCCCTAATACTTTTTGACACTATGAATGCTGTCACCAGATATGTGTTGACAGAGTGAATGTTGTGATCTGAGTTGTTTTTCTAAAGAATGTCCACTTGCTTTGTGAATCATCTATTGGTTTCACTCTAAATGTTTTCCTGTCCTTGAACTGTGGTATTCTTAGTGATGCACTGTATTGTATTAGTCCTGATTTGATGGGAATAATTACTGTTGACCTTTTCTGAACTGTTTTTTTGCTTTGTATCTCTTTGCCTTGGTATTGTGAGATATGTTTCTTCTTACATTCTAGAGACCTTTTACACTGAGCAATGTTAGATTTTCCATAGGGATGTAAAAGTAACTTGTATTCTTCTATTGCAATTTGTTGCTGGCAGGCTTAATGCCTCTGTCTGTTACCCTAGGCCTAGTCCTGTAAGCCTCTAGCTTCCATTCAATCTTATCTATGCCTATAGTGTTTCTGAGCTCTCATCTCCTGGCTGAGCCAGAATCCTTTTTAACCTGTCATAGTCATCACAACAGGTTTTGAACCTCAGATGTCTCCTGAGATCCTCATCTCATTATAATCATGGAAAGAGCTGATTTTCTAGGTAGCATCACTAGAGACTTGGGTAATTCTGCAGTCTCCTTTCCCTAGAATATGCAGGCATGAATGAGTGTACATAGAGAATTATAGAGAACAATCAGGAAAACATCTATGAACAAATGGCTAAACAGTGCAGTATGTATTGTAGCTCTATTTCTCTCTTCATTTGTTTCTTTCTTTTTCCTTTGTCTTTTTTTTTTTTTTTTTGAGAAAAACCTAGACTGTTTTTCACAGTAGTTTCTCTAATTTACCTGCCCCTTCAACTAGTAAACAATATTATGCCTTAACCTAACATTATTTTCATTCATCATTTTTTTTTTTTGACAGAAGCTTCTAACTCTTCTATCTTTTCTTCAAGTCTGATATACTGTCTCTCAGAGGTTCTCTATGTGTCATTATTATTCATTTTACTGCATTTTCTTTTCAGGATATTTATTTTATTTGTTTTGCAATTTTCTGAGCAATTATTGAATTAAATTTTCATTATCTTACATTGTTGTTTCCTTCCTTCAGACATTTGCTATTATTTTATTGTCCATGAATCAGAATCATTTTCTTCCTGTCCTCTTTTAGTTGATTGACATGATTTATAAGCTTTGATCTCTTTAATAATGGCTGTGGTTTTTCAGTTCTTAATCTTGTATATCATGTAAATTTCCCTCCTTAGGGGATACATATATTTTTTTAAGGTTTGAGCCAAGGCATTTTATCTTATTTTTACTCTGTTTTGGAAATCCTGTCCTTAACATCAGAATTCAGAGGTAATTGCATCTTTTTTGTGCACATTTCTTCCTGATCTAAAACCAAGATTCACAAATAATACTCTTCATTATGTGGATATCTATTTCACCTAATCTGACTTGTGCTAGGGATTTTATAGTGAAGTTTTTGGAAGATTTCTGGATGAAATGATGGTCTTTCTGAGATTTTATTCCTTAGGAGCTTTAATCTAGAAGATTTTGCTGGCACTGTGGGTAGTATAGTACGGTTCACATTGTTCTCCATTCCTTGTGTGGGATAGAGCTTTCCTGTGTTGTACATGAGTTCTCTTGCATTCACTATTCAAGTTTGTTCTTGACTTAAAATCATATCTTAATCATTTAGTACATTCAAATGTACCTTAAGCACTGTCAATACTAGTAGACACTTTTATTGAAAGTAACACTAGAATTTGCATTTGTATTCTTTTAGGGCTTGAAAATATCATTCCATGCTGTCTTGATTTTATTCTATAGGTAAGTATTTATTACTTCTGTATGGTATTATAATGTGTCCTCTTTTGGTGGTAAGCGATTGGACAAGAAAAATGGAATAAACTTGCAGACTGTTACAGCACTTAGATGTGAGAATAGCTAGGTACATCTGGGAATTGAGGAAGCGAATCTCCGACAGACTTGCCTAGGAAAGGGTAGATTGAAGTCCTTATAGTAATGAAGAGTCCCAGTGTCTGAACACTACGTATAGCTATTTAAACTTTGAAGAGTTTAAAATGATTTGATGTAACAGGTGTTAGTAATAACTGGAAGGCTCAAAAGTGCAGAATAATGGCTATTCAGAAATAGTTGTATATTTGAGAAAATGTCAGTTTCAAGTTTTAAAGTAGATTCTGTAGTATTCATGGTAAATTCATGAAAGAAGCATGTAAAACCATGGGGGCACTGGTGAATATACATTGTCAATATGATTTTCCACAGCAGTCCATCCATCTGCTATTCCCAAGTGTCAATCGAAACTTGTGATGCAGGGTCATAGAAATAAACTATTCATGTACCTGTTAAATACCAAGAAAAATATTTGGCATAAGAGAAATATAAGTTGAATGTAATATTTAAAAAGTACTGCATATTTGCTGATTCCATTGTCATGAGTAATTTTCATGGTGATATTATCTCAACATTAGGAATGAGTTCTTATGTTTTTATTTATGTGTAAACACATGTATGTATGTATGTATATGTATGTATGGGTATGTATGGGTATTAATGCCAGGAGACCCATACCATGAATCCTTACTTTCATGTAGAATTACAACATATTTATCAGATAGAACCTTTGTATTCCAAGATAACAGGACTCAAATGGAAAAGACGTATACTTTATCTTCCTCATAGAATGAACTGGAATTTCATCAAGCCTCAGATATTGTATTCTAGTGTGATTACTAATGAAACTCCATTCAATTCTAGAAATCAGTCTTGGCACCCACTAGCTATTTGTCTTTGACTCTGGTCCCGGGAAGATAAGTTTTCAGTCATTACCCTGAGTATTAGTGTTCTACAGCAGGTATACATGTGTTCTATGTTTGTGCCTGGTAATTTCTGAGGTTAGAAATAGTCCTCGGGTTATACTCATATCAGAACACAAATCATCGCATGCTGTCACGTCTGTAGAAATGTTGTCAAGATTCCTGGTATTATTTTGTTTTTAATGATTTTTTTTAATTGTGGTTTTGCATTGTCGGTAATAGAGTCATATTTATTTCATCTTTGAATTGTTCAATCCTTGATGTGAAATTTCAAGAATTCTAATCTTTGTTCCTCACACAGCACCTAGGAGAAGAACAACAAAAAGAATGAGTGCTTCCCTGGTAAACACTCCGCAGGTCAGTGTTCTGTCCATATTTCTTAAAAATCCCATTTTTATTCAATCCATTTAAAAAAAATAATAATATGTGAAATGTTATCTAAGAGCTTATTTTCTAAAGTGTCAGTAAACCAAAGAAAATTCATGAAGGTGAGAGGCATTATACACACACACACACACACACACACACACACTATATAATGTTAGCATTATAGCAAGTCATTGTATAGATTTTCTGTGGAAGAGCAGCAATTGATAACTTCAGATACTTTTCCATAAAAGTATTTGAAAACATTTGTCCTTCAATATTTTCTTCAATCAACTGTATCACAAAGTATATCTAAATTAATTCTTTTTTAACAAAGGAAAGATTCTGGTCCAGTAGCAAATAGGTAATTTTCCATTCCAGGGTCTGTTAACCTTTAAGGATGTGGCTGTGGACTTCTCACTGGAGGAATGGGAATGTCTCAGTTTTGCTCAGAGGGCATTGTACATGGACGTGATGTTGGAGAATTACAACAATCTATTGTTTGTGGGTAAGAATGCTCTTCTTCTTGACTTCCTGATTCTTTCTTTGAATGTTCCCATTTTGTGTTTATGCAAACTCTGAAGTGTCTACAGACCCCCAAAAGTGGGAAAATCCTAATCTTTCTGGTTAAAATCATAATGTTTCATGGTGTTTTCTTTACATTTCTCTGCTTTCTTTGGAAGAGTAATCAGTGCAATATTCTCTGAGATCTTTCCTTACCACTAATCTAGCTTGATTCAAGGCTTTCAAGTTCAAAAATATTAAATATTCAGAATAAGGAATTATATTTCTGTACATAAAATAGTTGGAGTATTTTAATCTTACTATTGCTTTAAAATGTTCCCTCATTTATGACTTTAAAAACTGCAAAAGGTTTCAAGTGTATATAGGATTGTTATTATGGAGAGATTTTTTAATTTACTTTTTGACAGTTGGTTTAGTTCTGGGACATAATACCCTTTCACTTAGGATGCTGAAATAAAACTATTTAGTGGTTTCCATGTCAATGTCAGTTACATCATAAATTTATACCTATCAATGCTACACATTGTCACTCTGAACCAAATTGAAACCATAAAATTGGAGATACATTGTTTAGAGAGCTACTTTTTCAAATTTCATTACAGATTGATAACTTATTTGTCCTATCTTCTGCAAAGTACAATTTTCTTTCCTTTTTATGCATTATTTTATTTATTTACATTTCAAATGCCATCCCCCTTCCAGGTTCCTCCTCTGTAAACACCCTTCTTGCTCCCTCCCCCCTCCTTCTATGATGGTGCTCCTTAACCGATCCTCCAATGACTCCTCACTGCACTACAATTCCCCTATGCTGGTGCACCGAACCTTCACAAGACCAAGGGCCCCCACTCTCAATGAAGCCAGATATGACAATCATCTGCTACATGTGTAGCTGTTGACATGCGTCCCTTCATTTGTACTTTTTGCTTAATGATCTTGTCCTTGGGAGGTCAGGAGGTCTGGTTGGTTGACATTATTCTTCCTATGGGGTTGCAAATCCATTCAGCTCCTTCAATCCTTCCCCTAACTCCCTGTTGGGTCCCCATGCTCAATTCGATTGTTGACTGCAGGCATCCATTTATGTTGTCCAGGTGCTGGCAGAACCTCACAGGAGACAGCAATATCAGGCTTCTGTCAGCAATCACTTAATGTTATCAGCAATACTGTCTTTGTTTCTTCTCTACATGTGGAATGGTTCCCCAGGTGGGGCAGTGTCTGGATAGACTATCCTTCAGTCTCTGATCCACTCATTGCCCTGTATTTCCTTAGCAGGAGCAATTATGGGTTAATATTTTTGAGGTGGGTATTTGCTACAATATTAAAATAAGTTTTAGAAGACAATTACCATTTCCTATGATTTGATATAGATCAGATTTGAGGTTCTTCTATGGATCCAAGTAATGATTAAAACTCTCTCTTGAGAGCACGAGTCCATGAGAATGTATATTTTACCTAAATCTTCAGCAAACACTGGTTATTGAATCACTTCATACTCATGTAAGTAATCCCTGTCATCCCTAATTGCACTTCTTTCAGAAAATCATCGCCTATGTGGAATGTATGGGCAGGTCTTGGATCAAGACACACTGTACATTGCCCATGAGCATGTGAATATACAAGAAAAGTCTTCTAAATGCAATGAACTTAGCAATATGATTCATGAATCTACGCAAAGTACACCTCATAGAACTGACCACAGAGATGCATCTCTTCAATTCTCAAACTTAAAAATACCTAAAACTGGGAACATTGAAGAAGTTTGCAAGTATAAAGAATGTGCAAACAGCTTAAATATCTGTTCAATCATTAGTCTCAATCAAGGAATCCACATCAGAAAGAAAGAACCCAACAGAAATACAGAATTTGAAAAGCTCTTTCTCTCTAAACATGAACCACTGGTGAAACAAAATAATAGTGGAGTGAATCCTTACAAATGTAGTGAACCTGACAAATACTTTACCCAGAGAGACAGTCTTCAAAGTCAGAAGAGCATTTATCCGGAAAAGAATCATTACACATGTAGTGAATATGAAAAATGTTTTAAACAGAAATTCAATCTTAGCATGCATCAGAGATTTCATACAGGAGAGAAACCTTACAAATGCTGTGAATGTGACAAATACTTTGCCAGAAAATCCCATCTTCGTGTTCATCAGAGAATTCATACAGGAGAGAAACCTTACAAATGCAATGAATGTGACAAATGCTTTACTCAAAATCCCACCTTAGTATTCATCAGAGACTTCACACAGGAGAGAAACCTTACAAATGTAGTGAATGTGACAAATGCTTTACTCAAAAATCCCACCTTAGTATTCATCAGAGACTTCACACAGGAGAGAAACCTTACAAATGTAGTGAATGTGACAAGTGCTTTACTGTAAAAGTCAGTCTGAGAAGGCATCAGAGAATTCATACAGGAGGGAACCTTTACAAATGCTTTGAATGTGACAAGTGCTTTGCCCAGAAATTCAGTCTCAGTATTCATCAGAGAATTCATACTGGAGAGAAACCTTACAAATGTAGTGAATGTGACAAATGCTTTGTCAGAAAATCCCATCTTAGTATTCATCAGAGAATTCATACAGGAGAGAAACCTTACAAATGCAATGAATGTGACAAATGCTTTACTCAAAAATCCCACTTAGTATTCATCAGAGACTTCACACAGGAGAGAAACCTTACAAATGCAGTGAGTGTTACAAATGCTTTACTGAAAAAGTCAGTCTGAGAATTCATCAGAGAATTCATTTAGGAGAAAAACCTTACAAATGTAGTGAATGTGACAAATGCTTTATCCACAAAGATAGTCTGAGAATTCATCAGAGAATTCATACAGGAGAGAAACTTTACAAATGTAGTGAATGTGACAGATGCTTTACTAAAAAATGCAAGCTGAGAATTCATCAGAGAATTCATACAGGAGAGAAACCTTACAAATGTAGAGAGTGTGACAAAGGCTTTACTGAAAAAGGCAGTCTAAGACAGCATCAGAGAATTCATACAGGAGAGAAACCGTACAAATGTAGTGAATGTGACAAATGCTTTACTCACAAAGTTACTATGAGAATTCATCAGAGAATTCATTCAGGAGACAAACCTTACAAATGTAGTGACTGTGACAAATGCTTTATTAAAAAATCCCACCTTAGTATTCATCAGAGTCTTCACACAGGAGAGAAACCTTACAAATGTAGTAAGTGTTACAAATGCTTTACTGAAAAAAGCAGTCTGAAAATTCATCAGAGAATTCATTTAGGAGAAAAACCTTACAAATGTAGTGAATGTGACAAATGCTTTACTGAAAAAAGCAGTCTGACAAGACATCAGAGAATTCATACAGGAGAGAAGCCTTACAAATGTAGTGAATGTGACAAATGCTTTACTCAAAAAGGCAATCTGAGACAGCATCAGAAAATTCATACAGGAGAGAAACCTTACAAATGGAGTGATTGTGGCAAATGCTTTACTTACAAAAGCTGTCTGAGAAGGGAACAGAGAATCCATACAGGAGAGAAACCTTATAAATGCAATGAATGTGACGAATAATTTACCCATATAGTGTGAGAAGGTATAAGAGAATTATACATGAGATTAACCTTACAAACATTGTGAATGTGACAAATACATTACCCACAATGTGAATCTGTGAAATTATCAAGATTTCATACAATATTGGAACTTTATGAATGAAGTAAATGAGACAACCCTCTACCAAAAAATATCATCTTAAAATTTTTTAGAGAATACTTAAAGAAGGGAAAACTTTCAAATGTATTTAAAGTGTAAATCCTTTACTTTTTGCATATCTGTTAGAATGTAACAGAATTCATACTGGTGAGAATAATAACAAATGTAACACGTGAAAATATCTTTGAATTCATTTCAAGTCAGAGGAAACATCTAAAATTATTGAGTGAGGAAAGGTGTTCTGTTGGGGAAAATGTGTGACATTTTCCTGGATAAAATATGTTTTATCCATGGTGTATTCTTTGTAACATTTGAGTCTCTATACTAGAGAATTAGTACAATTTTGAAAAACTTGTGAAATCCTTTATGCAATGTTCAAATGTTAGATAATGTCAACTATTTATGGCTGTTGAAACTCTGAAAATGTGACAATGTAGGACAGTTTTCCTTGTTCACCCTCAAATATTACAAGATGAAGGATAGTGTGGAATCCAGAAGAATATAGTGTTGTATAACACTTTCATGGATAGAGAAATACTGCATTCCAAAGAGAAAACAATGTGTGTACAATAGCACTCAAAATATGTAATAAAACTGGCAGCATTCTGTTTATTTTGTTCAAATGAACAGATTCAGACAAGTTGTACTTA
Organism: Mastomys natalensis; assembly: GCA_021653895.1. Classification (NCBI taxonomy): domain Eukaryota; kingdom Metazoa; phylum Chordata; class Mammalia; order Rodentia; family Muridae; genus Mastomys; species Mastomys natalensis. The sequence goes on along the minus strand of JAJTUV010002657.1, from coordinate 108,717 downwards.
AAAGAGTGTTTTACAAAGTGAGCAACAGAAACTACATGTTCTTTACCCTATATTATGCCTACAGATGTCAAGTACATTTCGAGTATCCAGTATTCATAATTCATCAAATGCTGGTTTTATGTTTCAGGATATATACTGACTGTAAGTCCTTTGTGCTCAACAACTCCATCCCATTGTCCTGTAAATAAAGCTGAATGATTCAACAAGTTTGACTTGGTTCTTTTCAGTTTGCACTTGGGTTATTTTAGATGAGTACATGTTGCATCTCCCCAACAAATGTCTCTCATAAAACATATGCTAAAGTCTTGACATTTTCTGCAAACCTGTAATGTAAATGTTCTAGTAGTGATTATCAACAGGTTAGTAACAACTGCTTTGGAGTTTGAGTGACTCTTTCACGGGTGATGCTTAAGAGCATCGTCAAACACATATTTCTAATAGTCTTAGAACTGAGAAATCGGTCATTCAACTCCAGGTTCTTTTGCCCACATATGAATAAGTAAAATTGTGTGTCAGTGGTTAGCATTACAAAAGTTAGAAACACTGAATTAATGATAATGATTGGTCATAACTAAAACAGGGAAGACTCTGTGCCATATTCCAGGCTTATAGCCATAGTAGTACTAGGTTAAGTTAAAAAGACTTGAAACTGAAACCATGTAGAGACTTTCAGAGCCTCAGCCAGAAATCTGCTCTCTCTCTTGATTTCAAGGGAGTATGAGATAGAAGTTTGTCAAAAAATAAATGGAAACATGGCTTCATTGTTTTCAGGGATAACCATTCAGACTCTATGCTTTGATTTCCATTATTTTTCTACATCAATTAGTGCTACCATTTTACACATACCAGAACATAGGAGAGGAAGAGAAAAAGGAAGAGGAGTAGCTAGAGCGAGCAGAGATGTAGGAGGATGGAGAGCCACACAGGTATGGAGAGCAGTCGTGGGGAACAACTTAGGTTAGCTAATTGGGATACAACTCTGGGCATCTTATTAATCATTACCATATATATAAGCTTTTTGATAATTTAAGCATTAGAGTCACAGTTTCCTCCTGGTGGGTCCATCTGGGCAATGCCTAACCTTGTGAAGACAGCATGGGAGACTGGCAGAGGCAACTCCCATGCTGGCATCTTGTGGGTGGCAGGGCTGGTGTTTCTGGCTGGCTGTTTCTGGCTGCGGGCGTGTGCGTGGCCTCTGGCTGAGAAATATGGCAGCTGAGCTAGGCAAAGCCGCTGCAGCTTAGATAGTCGGCTTGACCAGAGGCCATTTTTAAATAGTTACTTCTACAACATTTGGAAGTACATTTGAAAAAAGATGAGAAAAATCTTTATTCCAAGCTGATGCATTACATCAGAATATTTTAACTAAATTCAAGAAGGCTCTGAAAATTATCTAAGAAAAAAAGCAAAGGTTACAATGAACAAATCCATATCACTACCTATGTTTTTTTATTAGAAAATTAAGGAAATTGTTCAACTTGTGAGAAACTACTCAGTGGTATACTTACATTGTTCTCAGTATTGGAATTTGTTGAAACAGGACCTCATCATTAGTGGGATCTAACTACTAGTAGCAGCAGTAGAGGCCCTTGCTATCAAATGATCATAGGTAATTTCTGTCCATTGCTATATCAAGCATATTGAAGCTCACACACCATGCAATTTAAAATTATGTGTCTGGAATATTCCTTAACTATTTTTAAATTGCAACCAGCTGGAGAATCTCTGGTGATTCCAATTTCACATGTTCAATGCATATAGACCTCACTGCTTGGTGGCTTAGAGATCATTATCCCAGATAAACTGAGATTTCTAGTATCATGGAACATTTTCAAATAGTGCACAGTGAAAACACATATTACCTTTTACCTCTCACACAGTATGATTTTATGTATTCTATAACAATTTATACCCATACTTCTTGTCTACAGTACAGCAAGCATATGGTTTGAGTGGACAAAATAGGTCCAGGTAGACTCACTATTGGAGTTATGTGGATGGACACATGTGCAGTTTGAGAAAGATGCAAGTCATAGGCTCATGGAAATTAACCCTATCATGTTAGAAGAGCATGGAAACTGAGGATGACTGAATTTGGAATATTCACTATTTATGGAAGAGCATTGTTGTCCTGGCCTTCAGGGCATTAAACAGGATCTGGGGAGATCCCCTAAGAGAGAATGAAGATAAACGGGTGAACACAAGGAACACGGCTTGTCTATAGGCTGATCAAACCATGATTTTTACTTTTTTACACACAGGTTATATACACAAAAATGCAGAATGTGGGGAAGGGGATGATGCAGGAGCATAGGTGTTCAGGGGGAGTACAGATATCTTCCAGAACAGAGTGTCAGCTGGGTGAAGGTTCAGGGGACAGATCACTATGACTCTGCCTATGATTCACTTGTCTTTATCTAAGTTGCTACTATCCACCAAGGTTACCTTTCTACAAGGTCTATGACTAATCAGGCTTGGCAGCCCTCCACCAAAGCTGCTTGTTCACAATAACTTCTAGCTATCTGTTTCAGTGTTTTTCCACAGAGTTAGCAAGAATGTATGTCAGGCCTATTGCTGAGTTTAGGCCTTCAGTGTATAAGAAGGGCTGCCCCTGACACATTGTAAGATACAAATTAAGAAGATCCACTTTATGGGAGCCTAATGATCATTCCTAGAACTTCCTGTGACTACATTTTTAGCAACCCACCTTGACTATGGCAGTACCTTCTGAAAAGGAAACTTCTCTTCAGCTGCAGGACAACAAAAAAGGCAGTCTAGGGATAGGAACCTTTCAGAATAGGTGGGAAGAATTATTCTTTGATTGAAACTGGTTTTCTAACTGGATACCTCAGAAGAGGGACTGAGGGCCTGAAGGACTGGCAGCTCCTCCTTGTCAGGAAGAGTCCCGAAATACCCTGGTGTGGAACTAGGAGTGGAGGACACTGCCTTGGGTCTCACAGCAATGTAAAAACTCCCTTCATCCACAGTTGTTGCCAATTAAGGCCCTTTTGAGCAGATGTCTGCATACCTATGGAGATGTACTATCTTGTGGTGATACTCTGTAGACAAGTCGATGGTTTCTTTATCCTTAATGATGATCCTATGAGGATTCCTGAGTGTATAGTAATTATGAAGCTTTTTTAGTAACACTATTAAGTTCTTGTTTTTTTTTTTTAAGGTTTTTTGAGACAGGGTTTCTCTGTGTAGTCCTGGCTGTCCTGGAACTCACTCTGTAGACCAGGCTGGCCTCGAACTCAGAAATCCGCCTGCCTCTGCCTCCCAAGTGCTGGGATTAAAGGCGTGCGCCACCACCGCCCGGCCACTATTAAGTTCTTTCTGATAGTCAAAACTGCAATGAGAACTCTTCCAGTCTTTAATGTCATTTCTAAGGCAGTAACCAGTCATTACACTGCTCATTGTTTGTAAAATCTATAAACAAATGTCATAAAAAGGAAATTAATGATTTATTTTAGGTGCTAGGACAGAAGACAAAGATATTGACTGGGTTTATGTATACAAATCTTGACTAATAAAATATTTATGGTTTTTAACACTCCAGGAACCTGTGGAGCTGTGACAGGTGATGAATGTTTAGCTAGGTAATTACTCCTAATGGATATCCTAATGGATAAAATCCACTGTTGTAATCTTCTTTAGATCTCTTTGAATTCAAGATCACTCTAGCTTACATAGAGAGTTCCAGACCAGCCAGGAACCCACAGGAAGACTTTGTCTCTATATAAATAAACAAATAAATAAGCCAGGTTATGTCACATAGCTCCAATCTCAGGTTTGAGGCAGAAGAGGGAGGTTGTGCTAGAAGTTCCTTTGTAGGCAAGACTGGCCTTGAATTTACAGACATCCTCTCTTCTCTAATTCTGTACTGATTTATAGGTGTGCATCACTATGCATAGTTTAATCTTCGCAGGGCCTCAATTCCTCTCCTACTTTCTTAATCCTTTAGGGTGCTATGTGTTTCTTTAACCAGGGTATGCTGAACACCCTAGATAGTAGTCTCCAATCTCAGAAGGGGAACCTGGAGATCCAATCCAGTCTCAGTCCTGAGAAAACACTCATGAGTCTCATGTACACTACAGGAGAATTCTGTCCTGTGCCAGGTTGTCCACAGATGAAAATGGATCTCTCAGTTTCAGAACTTTTCCTTAACAGACAGTGACACTTGTTACTTTGTTGAGCAGTTGTGTGAGAGCCATGATGGAATAAGGTAATAACTAATAGATGATCTTCCTGAGATGGCCTGCTTTGGATTATAATGTAATATGTGTCTGATTTGCTCCCATTGGCAAGGCACAGGAGAATTCATTTTAGGAAAGATTTCTCCTATTAATATACTTTTCATGTTATTATTTATAACACAAACATATATAACAATCACGAGGTATCACCCACCCCTTTTGAGCAGATCTCTGCAGATCTACAATGATGTCCTGTCTTGTAGTGATGTTATATAGACAAATAGATGTTTTCTTAAGTCTTATTGATGATCCTTTAATAATTCCTAAAATTATTTCAGTGATTATTAAGCTCTTTCATAGTGGAACTGCTATTAGTTCTTTTGCTGATAGTCAAATCTGCATTGAGCACTCTGTCAGTCACCAGTTAGTTGCTCATAGGTAGTACCCAGACTTTCTCCTATCCAGAACACATCCCAAGAGGTTGTAAAACAATTAACCAAAGGTCATAAAAAGTGAACTAACAATTTAATGTAGGTGCTAGGACAGAAGGTAAAATATTGACTGAGTTTATCTATACAAATTTTCACCAATAACTTAGTTATGGTTTTTAATTTCCAGTGAACCTGTGGAGCTGTGACAGGTGATGGATGTTTAGCCACATTATTACTCCTAATGGATATGCATGTAAACATTCTCTGTTGTAAACTTCTATTTCAATTTATGATTTGATGGTTTGTGGGAACTTGTGATGAACATTTTAACATGTAATCATGTCCAGACACAAAACAATCCCTGAGGGGAGGTGGAGGTGTATGGAGGAAGAGAAGGGAAGATAGAGGAGCTGGCAAAGAAAGGAACTAGGAATCAAGAAAGCACCTTGGTTCGCCGGGCAGTGGTGGCGCACGCCTTTAATTCCAGCACTTGGGAGGCAGAGGCAGGCGGATTTCTGAGTTCGAGGCCAGCCTGGTCTACAGAGTGAGTTCCAGGACTTCCGGGCTACACAGAGAAACCCTGTCTCGAAAAACCAAAAAAAAAAAAAAAAAAAAAAAAAATTATTTTTGCAGTCTTTTTTTGCTTCTCTTCAGGGTTCCTAGGAAAAGGACTCTGAATGTGTGTGAACTGTGTGAAGCTGTCTCATATCTTTTAGAGTAAATTGAAATCCTCAGAGAAAGAGAGACATTTTGTATTGTATCTTCTGTTTTATTCAAGTATATCGCTTTGTCAGGTGTTGTCATCTTTCATTTTTGATTCATGAAAAGTTCCAAGTACTTTGTGACAAATGTTTTTCCATATTCAGGTCTCCCTCTGCTCAGCATATCTGCTCACCCTTAAATCAAAGCTAAGAGCCTTGGATGGTAAAGGCCAAGGAGACTGTAACAAAGGATCCAGGTGTGTTAGAGGACTGAAGAAAGGTGGGGTGCGGATCCCCTGTGAGTAGAAGAGAACATGAATTTGATCTTGCCTGATTCTATTTCAGTAATCGTTCTGAAAACTTTCCCTGTGAATAATATTAAATGTAGTGATATGGATTCTCCATTATATACACTGTAGGCACCAGTGAGTTTATCTCAATATTTCATTACTCTTGAGTCTCTGAAATAACTGTTGCCCATTGAAACAGTTTCTTTTACCTAGACTGAAAGCAGTCTCAGGCAATGGGAGCATGACAAGGGCCATTTTTACATGCAGCAAATGTCAATAATGGATTCGCTTCTATGGCCTGTAAACTTCTTTTTTGGATTTTAGCCAGGTTTCCACTCAACATTTGTAATTTTTCCTCCTGTGGAACTGACCTCAGCCTGAACCAGAAAACATCTGATACTCACAAGGAGTGTTTCCACTATAATACCAGTGGCCTTGCCTTGCCTGGCAGATTGAGATTGTAAGACACAGGATCCAAATCTCAGTTAGACCATTGATAACTCTACCCCGTGTCCCAGGTTTCAGAGCAGTTTTGACACTGTGAATGTTACCACCAGGTAGTCCAAGATACTTGTTGGCAGATGAATGATCTGAGCTGAGGTTTTTTCCAGAAAATACACTTCTTTTCTGCATCATGTATTCTGTTCCCTCTAAACATTTTTTCTGTCATTGTATTGTTTCCTCACTTAGGCATTATTAGAATGGAATAATTATTGTTAAGCTTTTCTGTACTGTTTAATTTTCTTTTGTTTCTCTATGCCTTTATTAATTTGAGGTATGTTTCTTCTTTTACATTCTTGAGAGCTTTTATAGTGAGAAATGTCTAATTTTTACAACAGATTTTAAAATAACTTTTATTCTCCTATTGTAATTGTTGTCTGGGGGGCTTATTGCCTCCATCTATTTACCTGGGCCTGGTCCTCTCGTCCTGGAAGTCTCTAGCATCCATACAATCTTATCTAGTCCTGGAGTGTTTTCTGCCTCTGAAATTTCCTGCTGAATAAGCTCCTGCTTTCTTGTTCCTTCTCAACTCTTAACTGGCTGGTTCAACTCAGCTGTTCAGGCTCAAACTCTTCCTGACTGTGCTATTCAATCTGACTCATATACTCAACCTCAACCACTAAGGAGGAAAAGAGACCTAAGGTGGCTTGGGTCAATTGTTTTTCTCAGAGCCTACTCTCAGTGTCATACTTTATTCAGCAATGTTCCAACAACTAAATTTCCCAAAACACTGTGACAAACTGGGGATCCAACTTCAAAAGTATAAGCCAATGGGTGATGAATTCATTCTGATCTATATAATCAGTCTTCTAATATCATTGCACATTTTAACTGGTCTTGATATCATTGTAGAAAATATAGCTTTAATTTCTTGTTTGGGTTTACTGTTTATTTGTTTGTTTGTTTGTAAAAGAGTCTCACTGTGAAAACCTGACTTTCATGTCTCCTGAATGCAGACCAGAATGACTTCTAGCTCACATAAATCTTCCTGTCTGAGCCCTCTGAATGCTATGATGAAAGACCTACGCCATTGTATCAGGCTTGAATTGAATTTTAGTCTTGTAATATTTCTGCTAACTTCCAATAAGAATTTTGTTTATTTGTGTCACTTATGACTTCCTTGATTTAGCCCCTCCTTCAGCTTGCATTGTAAGACTGATGTTTGTCTTCTGCATGCTGTATCTTCGTTAATTGGTCCTCCATTGAGTTACCATCAACCTTACAGAGTTCATTTCTTCAGTCATTTCAAATTGTGGTTCCTTATATTTTTATTTCTGTAGATGTGATGTTCACATCCTGCATGATTCTAATTATTTCCTTAGCCACTTGCAGGAATTCTCATGTCTTTCATTCAGTTTGTTCCTGCCTCCTTTGAGTTCCTGTGCTTGTTTCCTCTTTATGTCAATTGATCTCATTGAATGGAGTTCAAATGTGTTTTGAGTTCTGTCTTTTGACTTTGTTTCATAATTCATTTTGCCTTGAGCATTGGTATTGCATTAGTGATTTGGGGTGGGGAAATTCTATCAGCATTGTCAAATTGCTTTAGTTCTAGCATGTATGTTTTCTTTTACTCTGTGGCATTGGGTCAGGAGGTAGGGATTTCCATATGAGATGTTGTGCTTAAGCTTTGAGAATCTAGGATGTAGGACAGGAACTAGGTTACAGCTTCCTCCTAGATCCAGCTCTGTTCTACACAGGTAGCACATATGTGTTGTGGTAAAGAGCAGATCCAGAGAATCTTGACAGCTATGTGAAAGTCTTCAAGAGACTGAGTGGGAAGAATAGATAAGGGTATGCAGTAGAAAATTGGTTAGAGGAATTGCCAAGCCTAGGCAGAGTTAGAGATGAAACAACCTTAAGCACAAACACTTTAGTCGGGCTTGTGGAGTCCTCGTGCTCTCAAAGGCTTGAAGGACTTAAAAAAGAACATCTTTGGAGGAACCTCCAGTATCCACATGATCTGCCTTTGTCTCCACAGTGCAGGGATTAAAGCCCTGAATCTCTAGGCCCAACTTTTGTATTTATAACCAGTATTCATTATCAAACTAAGTACATATGTGTAGGATGTGTGTGAATGCATCCTATGTTTAAAGATTACAGTGTAATTCTGAAACTATAAAGAACATTTTAAGGAAGCTATCTGACTTTTGAGTGTGTGTTTCCTTTTGGAATTGTTAGGCTCCTTTCATTGTTGTTTGTGATTACTTCAAAAACTGAGTTGAGTAAAATATTGTCACAAAGAACTTTGAGTTTCTCTATGCCCATGAGCTTTGAGTGATATTTTAATAGATGTGGGTATCATGCTCTCCAAGCTAAAATGCTATCTAAATATCAGTCTTAGTTGTGTGACCCTAAGGATATAATTTCTAGAATTCTCAATTTTTTGTCTGTTTATTTACTGACAATCATACTATGTTATCCAGGTCCTTTCTGAAGAATATCATATATGTGAATACACACACACATATATATACTTATGTATACATATATGTGCTTATATAACATACATACAGACAGAGACATACACACACACACACACACACACGCATGTTTTTAATCCTATATTCTTCAATACCTAAAGAATTTTCCTAGAGTAAAAGATTCTGCCTGTATCTGTTTACTTCTTGTTTTTTAAATGTCTATGGGTAGTGGTTTTTTTTTTTCTTTTCTTTTCTTATTTTTTTTGCTGTCTGTGAATGTTTAGTATGCATGTATGTTGGTGAATCACACATGTGCAGGGTCTGCAGACCCAGAGGAAGGAATATGATACTCTGCCATGAGAGATGCCATTTGTGTGTTGTTATGGAACTCCAGTAATCTGGATGAAGACACAGTGCTCCTAACCAGTTATTCTCACTCCATCATCTGTAGGTAGGTTAGAAATATATTAAGTACAATTGAGAAGAATGTGAATCTTTGTTTTGTTATGCTGTCAGTATAGATCTTCACATTTTTTATTCCTGAATGGAAACCAAGATCCACAAATAATACTATGTAGATATCTATTTCATGTAATCTGACTTGTGCTAGGGATTTTATAGTGAAGATTTTGAAAGATTGTTGGATGAAATAATGATCTTTCTCAGATTTTATTTCTTAAGTGTTTGAATCTAGGAGATTTTGCTGGCACTGTGGGTAGTATCTTATGCTTCACATTGTTCTCCATTCCTTGTGTGGGATAGAGCTTTTCTGTGCTGTACATGACTTATCTTGCATTCATTTATTCCTCAAAAAATAGTGTTTATTACCAATGACCTCATGAAAAATTCTTAATTGATTGTTTCGGACATATTTCCATCTGTTTATTGTGTAAGTTGGTTCTTGACTTAAAAACATTCCTTAATGATTTACTACATTCAAATGTACCTTAAACAACGTCAATACTAGCAGCCACCTTTACTGAATGTAACACTAGAATTTGCAATTGTTTCCTTTCAGGGATTGAAAAATATCATTCCCTGATATCCTGATTTTAATTCATGTGTAAGTATTGATAACTACTGTATGGTATTATTATTATTATTTATTATTATTTTTGTTTTGTTTTTTTTTTTTTTTTTTTTTTTTTTTTTTTGGTTTTTCGAGACAGGGTTTCTCTGTGTAGCTCGGGCTGTCCTGGAACTCACTCTGTAGACCAGGCTGGCCTCGAACTCAGAAATCCGCTTGCCTCTGCCTCCCAAGTGCTGGGATTAAAGGCGTGCGCCACCACCGCCCGGCACTGTATGGTATTATAATGTCACTTCTTTTGGTGGTAAGGGATAGGACAAGACAACTGGAATAGAGATGCACATTGTTACTTCGATGTGACAATAGCTGGGTACATCTGGGAGTTAAGGAAGCCAATCTCTGAAAGACTTTCCTAGGAATACAAGATTAGAATGCTATGGCCTTGTGCTAATCAGGAGTCCAAGGACTAAACACTACACATTGCTATTTAAACTTTGTCTACTGTAAAATGTTTTGATGTAACAAGTGATAGTAAAGTTTAACTAGAAGGCTAAAGTACAGAATTAAGTCTAGTTTGAAGTAGGTGTGTATGTGAGGAAATGTCAGTTTCAAGTTTTAAAGTAGAAGCTGTCTTGTTCATGGTGACTTCATGGTGGAATCATTCAAAACCATGGGTACACTGGTAGACATACATTGTCAAACAGGTTGGTATTTCAGCACAAGGGATCAGCATCTAGGGAGAGCCATTGATGACTACTTATACCTGTCAGCACACAGAACCCTTTTATTATTTTCTATGGTATACCAGCATATCCAAGACCTTTATAGACACTGAGCAGTCTTCTGATTTCTCCAACTATTCTTTAGGAATGTATAAAACCTAGTGATATTTTCCTGTATTTTTTAATAGCTTATTAAGTGTATTATCAGTTTGGACTATTCTCTTGGGATATTTTTAGTTCTTGAATTGAAGAATTATGGCTTTTTTTTTTTTTTTAATTTGAGAAAACTTGCCTTTCCTGTATCCTTATTTGGCACATTGAAAATATTCCATGTCTTATTTGCTCTTTGTAAGCACTGCTGCACTGTGATAAGTTAGTGTGGAGGCTTTGCACATTCTTGACTCTCTTCTGAAAAGTGTAGAATGATGACCACTGTCTTCAATTTTTGTAACAATAGGTGTAGGATGTTGGGTATTATCTTCATTAGACTTAGGGCTATTCCTTCTGTTCTCACAATCTCTAGAGCTTTCACAGTGATCCACTGAAATATTTTTCCCAGGAATTTTACAGGTACATTGGCATGGTTGTGAGCCTTCTCTTACTTTATGTATTTTGAATCTTGGCTTGTTTAGTTTCTGCCGGTTGAAATAGTCTTGTATCTCTGGCATGAAGTCAAGTTAAGTTCACTTTCAGCTTTCACTAGAGAGAGTTTTTGTTTTGTGTACATTGGTGCAACTTGATTGCTACTTTTTTCTTTGTACATATTTTATGAGCTTTTCCTTTGCATTCAAACAAAGCCAGCTTTGTGTGATGACTGTAAAACATCCCACGCTTTCTGTCTTCTGCTGCATTCTTTGTGCAAAATCATTGTGGTATTTTCTAACTAAATTTGTGAATTTAGTGCTACATCTGTTTCCTCAGACAGTGTTTGAAGAAACACTGAGGACCTGGGTGACAGCACTTGCTTATTGCTTTTCCTAGTGTTACGACATTGAAAGTTTACTTGTTCACTTATTTCTAGGAAATCAATATTTTCCTTCTCAATTCTCATTAATTTTATATGACTTTCCCCAGCATTCCATCCATCTGCTATTTCCAAGTGTCAATCTAAACTTCTGAGGCAGGGTCTTAGAAAGAGACCATTCATAAATCTGTTAAATGCCAAGAAAAAATACTTGAAATGAAAACAATATAAAGTTAATGTAATACTTAAAATGACCTACACATTTGCTTGGACAATGGTCATGACAACTTTGTGTAGTAATAGAATCTTGACATTCAGTATGAGTTCTCTTTTTTCATGCATAAACACATGTATGTATGTATATGTATGTATGTGTACATATATGTTTATGTATTGGAATTCATGCCAGGAGACCCATGTCATAAATTCTTTATTTCATGTCTAAATATATCATTGCATTCTTTCTTGTCTGTAGAAACATTATCAAGGTCCCTGCCATCATTTTGCTTCTAATGTTCTTTTATGTGGTTTAGAATTGTCTGTAGTGGAGTTTTACTTATTTCATGTTTGAAATGTTCAATCCTTGGTGTGAAATTTCAAGAAGAATTCCAATTTTTGTTCCTCACACAGAACCTGGGAGAAGAACAACAAAAAGAATGAATGCACCTCTGGTAAACACTCCACTGGTTAATGTGCTATCCATATTTACTTTTCAAAATCTCTTTTTTATTTAAACCTTTCAAAAATTATTATCTATATGTGTAATATTATCTAAAACATTTTCTGTCTTCTTCATATTCCTCTGAAATAATGGAAATTTAATGTTTTGGTTTTTCACATATATAACAGCTTTATATTTTTTCTGGAATTTATCCTGTAAGGACATAATCCCCATGAATTGGAGACCTGCAGATATCAAAGAGCATCTATTGAAAATGATACTCAAAGAATATAGTGATGGCTGTTTTCTACATAGAATTAAATTCTGTGCTTTTATATTAGTGTGGAAGTAATGTCTCTTGTGCTTCATAAATTGCATTTGAGGGATAGTTAGTTTTTCAAACAAAAGCTTGTGAATGTGGATATAGAAATATGTAAAAAATCACATCACTAAGCAATATATAGAAGAGTAGAATTTGTAGTAGGGTAAAATTATAAAGGACCTACATTCTTGAATCCTAATAGTAAATATGTTATCTCTCTAGGGGAACAGATGGAAGGAAATTGTCTTTCTTTTGCGATTGATGTGATTGTGAGCTGTTATGGATTTCAGTATTCTGACAATACTTTTTGCCATTTTATATCACACAGTAATCATCGAAGTGTTGATACCTGAAAACAGTTTCAATGAGATACTGCCCTTGTAGCAAATTATCAATATAGAAATGGTTATTTTCCTTTCTTTTGGTTTCAATCTTTAGAAGCAGTGTAAGTCCTGTGGTCTTCACCTTTGTATTTCATCATATGAAATATATAAATAATAGTGTTCTAGAGAGGATAGCCTTAGTGCTGTGCATGAACCATCAATTTTCAAGCATAAATGAATGTCTTTTCTAATTTTTTCTTCTTTGTTTAGAAGGAAGAATTCTTGATACAACCTAAGTTAATCCTCTTCAGCCAATCTCTGCATTATGTGGGGAAAACTGAAGGGTTGTGGCAATGATTCTGTTTTTCATTACAACACTATTTTCTTTAATTATATAAGTGTTCATCCGAATGGCTTTTTTTTTTTTTTTTTTTTTTTACATTGAGTGATACATTATAAGCCTAAATCCCAGAGTTAAGCACCAAACCTTGGGGACTGATGTGAGACATAGTAGTGAGCTGCATTATGTTTGGAAAGAATTAAATTAGATTTCTAAGCAGAAAAAGCAAGTGCCTTTACCACTTGTAATTTTTTCAAGGCCCAAGTGTGGGTTTTTGAGGCTCATTTGTACTAGAGAGGTACAGAACCTGTGTATTAATAGTTTTTTTTGAACATAGGAAGAATTAGTGATCACCTTGCTTTATGAAGCTAAAATTCTGATACACAAAAGGTCAAATTCTGAAGAAAAGAAAATATATTTAAAATTAGAAGATTGAAATTTTCAATTAAGTAAATACCATGAGGAATAATTTATTGAATATTCAAGAAAAGTTAGTATAATTCTCCCAGAATTTGAATACATAATTTGATCAAATAAATGATTCTACTTCACTGCAATGCATTGCCACATATGACATTTCTTTTCACAAAAATATCTAATCATTCTGTAGGGATAGACAATATGGAATTTATGAATATATATATGCATATATATGCATATATATATTATATATATATAACAAAAATATGCATCTGTATATGCCAACTTTTATAAAATGTTAAATAATTTTAATGCACTTTAATACTTTTTTTTAACCTTATGGTTTTGAATGTATTCTCATATTATAATTTCCCAAATCATTTTATTCCGTGTGTTATATGTAATGTTCAGTGTATGATCTGATGTTGTAATTGCTTTTTTTTTTTCTTTTTTTTTTTTTTTTTTTTTTGGTTTTTCGAGACAGGGTTTCTCTGTGTAGCCCGGGCTGTCCTGGAACTCACTCTGTAGACCAGGCTGGCCTCGAACTCAGAAATCCGCCTGCCTCTGCCTCCCAAGTGCTGGGATTAAAGGCGTGCGCCACCACCGCCCGGCGCTTTTTTTTTCTTAAAGAGAAAACTCTGGCATTTAGTCCATCCATTAATTCTGCCTTTCATATTCTACATTTTTGCTATAGAAAGGATGTAGAATTTTATTATGCCTCAGAATCTCAAATAGATATGCTATACTATAGTCATGGGAGATGCAGCTACACACAGGACTAAGCTAGTGTTTATATTTGAGCAAGGTAAACATTATAAAATTTGAAAATATATGTTTCTCATGATAACTTGACTATGATGTGACACTGGGATTCAGTTTGATGTCAACCTTTATTTAATCAAGGTACATTGTTGCTTCTAGACATCAAATGTACATTCTGTAAATGTTGACTGCTTTTGAGATGATTTTATCATGCAACAATTGTCTGGTCCCTTCTCAACTCTTAACTGACTTGTTCAATAAGTCTTAGCCAGGCAGTGGTGGCGCACATCTTTAGTCCCTACACTTGGGAGGCAGAGACAGGTGGATTTCTGAGTTCAAGGACAGCCTGGTCTACAGAGTGAGTTCCAGGACAGTCAGGGCTACACAGAGAAAAGTATCTTTTTTTAAATTTAAAGTTCATTTTTCTTCAATACATGTTCGTTACATTTGCCTGAGTGTATGCATATGTGCTTTATATTCCTCTGTGAGACCTGCTCCAGGTGGGGTCCCATGAGGATCTCTGAAGGCAGGTGCGAACGGCCACTGTCTCTGCCCACGAGCGGTTTGGAGGGATGGAGTGCAGGCAGGGAAAGTCTGCTGCTGCTTCTGCCGCTGCCGCCTCTGCCGCCAGCAGTCACAGAGGAGAGGGGGAAAGTGTCACAGCTCTTTGAAAAGTGTTACAGCTCTTTGAAGTGCCCCGGTGAGGCACCAGGTGGCCAGCAGAGAGGTAAGAGACCGCGACAGAAGCTCTCAGACAACAGGATGAATCTCGCACACCTTTACTTTTGAGTTGGGCCCATACACATACAGTTTGAGGTGGGTTAAAGTCAGGCGGCAGGTAGGCAGCAGGTAACCCCCTAATGGCTTAGTCTGAGAGCTTGGGAATGCCTCATCTGCATTATGGTGCTATTCCTACGTGACCGATGACCATGGACCTCTCTGTGGGAGGGAATGTGGAGGGCTGAAGCTGGGACAGCCAGAGGCCTAGGAAGAGCTTGAACACCTTCAGTCTCAGTGGGTATCCAGGATTCTGGTATCCGGGGTGCCGGGGTTCAGAAAGCTCATTCAACCAGGCACCTGACTTTTTCCCACAGCTCGCTGCCCCACAATTCTCTCTCTTTTCTTTCATAAAGGAGAGGTGTCATCACAATAAATGTCTCCTATGTTGGGAACAGTTTGATACTGAATCAAGACCTGATTGGTAGTCACTTTTGCAATGCTACTCATCTGTTGTTTTAGAAACTGAATGAGGCAGGGTGCCAAGAGAAGCAAGGCTCCAATGGCTAGTATGGGGCCAAGGAGGGGAAGAATCAAAGCCATCAGGGGTTAGAGTACCAAAGGGTAGGGTTGTTGGGAGCATAGCTTGTCCTGAGGTTCCCCCGGAGCTCTTTGAGCATTTGTACATCTTGTTCTACCAGCCCAGATTCATTGACATAGAAGCAACATTCCTCCCCCAGCAAAACACAAGTCCCCTCTTGTTCAGCAGTCAACAAGTCTAGGGCCCTCCAGTTTTGGAGAGCAACTCCTGCTAAAAAGGTTATCTGGCATTGGAGGGATTCAAGGCTGTCTGTAGAAGAGGCCATGGCCTGGTCAAGCATGTCCTGGAAGTTGCCAGCCAGATGTTGTGTTTGGACAAGGGCTGCTCCAACAGTTCCAGTAGCACCAAGCGAAACAGCAAGGCCTAGTCCAATGAGCAGAGGGATGAAGATCTCTCTCTTCTTTCGGCTTCCTCCCATCTGCAAGGCGAGTTCTTCAGGTTCATAGAAATAGATGTGGGGGACAACAATCACAGGGGTGCAGGAGCCCTGAAAATGAGGGTTGATACAGGCACCTGTAGTGTCCTTGCACCAGAGGAGGGCAGGAGGGTTAACACATACTGATTTGGTGATGGTGATGTCATGGGCACATGTGAGATGGGGTTCTGAAGAGGGCCCTACAAGCAAAGAGGTGGGGTTAGTTCAAAGAGAGGAATATCTTGTGTTTTCTTCATGGGCAGGGGCCTGTGGAGGTTGTAAAGGGAAAAGTTAATGGGAACAGCTGTTAATAATGGTCAGGAGAGAGAGGCGCAGAAAAAGCATTGGGAAGAATTGGGGTGAGTTGTTAAGGGAAGGAGGTCTACTGCATATTGGATGTACTGTAGCCAGGAGAGGGTAGCTTGTAGTTCCTCCTGAGACTGGTTTTCCTGTTGGATAATATTAGCATGGGTAAAGGCAGATTTGGGGGCAGGGACAAGTTCACGGGAGATGTGTAGGTCAACTACTGGTATCTGGCATAGCCATTGGGGTAGAGTTTATCCATGACTTCGGTTCGCCAACTTTCATTCCATGGATCGCTGATGGAAAGCTGAAAACGAGTTTTAAGGTTGGTGAACATGGTGCCACCGTGGCTGGTGGATTCCATCCTGCAGCTCCAATATCTGCAACCTCCATATGTGGAGACCTCCTGGAGACATTCACCTGTGTTTCAGTAAGGAAAGCCGAGAAAAGGGCTGAGGATAGTGGAGATGGATTCCGGGTGCAGGGGAATCTCAGTCCTGGTTTGACATCCTCCAAGTGGGCAGTCCTGGGTTCCTATAAATTTCTTGTGTCCGTTAGAGGTTGGTTTCCCTAGCATAGAATCTCCAATGGTAGGTGTTGAGAAGGTTAGGGAGAGGCTGGGCAGTAGCAGTGTTAGTGTGAAGGATGACAAAAACTGCCAAAAGAATGGAGGAGAGGGGGGCTTGTGGAAGGCACATGGTCTGGGCAGCTGTCATCAGGTCATGGATGTCTTTCCAGGAGATCCTGCTGCTCCTCAGGGTACGATGTCTCCTTTGTCTTCTCCTCCCCTTCCTTGGTTCTTGATCTGTCAATGAGAGGCGGGCCATCTTCTTGGTTGGTGGGGTGGTGTCGGACATTTCGAGCAGGGACCCAGATAGGCTTGGACTGGTCCTGTGGAAAGACACAAACAAAACCCCTCCCGGTTGTAAGGAGGGCATCTGGTCCTTTCCAAATTCCATCTAAAGGATCTCGCCATCATACTAGGATAGGGGGAGCTAATTTTGGTGTGTGCCAATGGAGGGAAATAGGAGGGTGTCTGGAGGTCTTGTAGATGTTAAATATGTTTAGGGTAGTCAGGGCCATCATTAATTGTACATTAGGGGGATAAGTGGTGGTTTGTTGTTTCAGGAGTTGGGCCTTCAGGGTCTGGTGTGTTCTTTCGATTATTCCTTGGCCCTGAGGGTTGTGGGGAATTCCCATATGATGAGCAGTTTCCCAGTGTGCGCAGAAAGTTTTAAATTGAGAGCTAGTAGCCGGGCAGTGGTGGCGCATGCCTTTAATCCCAGCACTTGGGAGGCAGAGGCAGGCGGATTTCTGAGTTCGAGGCCAGCCTGGTCTACAGAGTGAGTTCCAGGCTAGCTTGAGCTACACAGAGAAACCCTGTCTCGAAAAAAAAAAATTGAGAGCTAGTGAAGGCCAGGCCATTGTCAGTTTTTATCTGTTGAGGAATGCCCAAGATGGCAAAGGTGGAGAGCGTATGGTAAATTAGCCTTTTTGAGTTTTCAGTGGTCTGGACTGTAGCCCATATAAAATGTGAGTAGGTATCTACGGTTACGAAAACATATTTTTGTCTACCGAATTTGGGAACATGGATAACATCAATTTCCATAAGGCCTTAGATTTGAGGCTTCATGGATTAGTGCCCATGGTTTGCAAAGCTGGGGTGGTAATGAGGGATGCACAAGAGGCACACGTTTTTATTATCCTTTGGAGCTGAGCAAGGGGGATGTGGAGAAGCGAGCATGAAGCCCCTTTAGATTTGTGTGTGTGCATAAATGAAATTGGTCTGCTTGCTCAGTGGAGGCTATGAATGTCCCTGTTGAGGGAGTTTGGTCAGCGAATGTATTTCCCTCAGATGTAGGACCTGGCAGGGGACTTTGAGATCAGATGTGCTGGATATAGATAAGGGAGGCTCTCTCCTAGAGGAGGGTGGAGACCTATATGAGTAGAGAGGATAGTGGGTTGTCATCTAGTTTGACAAATGATCTTGACAACCAGGGAAGCAAATTGACAGCATATAAACTGTCTGAAAAGAGGTTAAGGGGGCCCTTGACTTCTTTTAAAGCTAGGTAAATAGCATATAGTTCTTTGTATTGGGGGGAGTGGTGGGGGAGTTCTTTGAATCAGAAGATAGGGGGCTCGTCTTCAAGGAAGTAGTATATTACAGCTGCAGCTCCCCTCTTCCCCCCATCAGTAAATATCGAGGGAGCTCCTGCTATGGGATCTCTGGAGAATAGTTTTGGGGGTAGCCATTGTAACAAAGGGAGGGCAGTGGCCCATTTTTTTGTCAGGATAATGATTGTCAATTTGTCCTGGGAACCCTATTAAGCTGAAAGTGAAGTGGGAATGATTTTTGATTAGCTACTGAACATCGGAGAGGGAGAATGGGGTGACAAGGACGTCAGGTTCTTTTCCTAGGGTTTGTAAGGCTCTATCTCTTCCATTTTTAATCATATTGGCGAGTGCATCCACGTCATTTAAAACTCAGGGTGCACCACCCATCGGGGTATAGAGCCATTCTAGCACCCCTTGTGGCTGGTAAAGGGCTCCTACAAGGGTGGGGGAGGAGTTAAAGATAAGGAGATGTACAGGTATTGTTGGGTCATGTCTAGCAAGAGCCATATCTTTTAGGGCTGAATTGACAGATTTTAGGGCTTGGACTGCTTCTGGGGACAGTGTCCTTGGGGAGAAGGGATTTTTATCTCCTTTCAGGAGGTTAAAGAGGGTTGAAGGGTGCTTGTGGGAAGGTGGAGCCAGGGTCGAAGTCAATTGAGGTTGCCTAAAACGCTCTGGTGGGAGGCGAGAGTTAATTTTTCAGGGAAGGAAAGGGTGGGTTTGAGGGGCATAGTCAAGTAAGGGAGATCTCTGTTCCTAAAAATGCAACAGGAAGAATAAGTTGGATTTTGTGAAAGGCTATTTTGAATCCTAGAGCAGATAGGGAAGGTATTAGCTGGTCTTTAAGTTGGGAGGGGGAGGTAGAGGCGTCCTCCCATAAAAGAATGTCATCCATCTAATGATAGACATTGAGTCCTTTGTCTAAATAGGGTTTTAATGCAGTGGCTGCAGCCTCCTGATAAATGGTAAGACTGTTAGCCATTCCCTGGGGAAGAATAGTCCATTCATATCTTGAGGCTGGACCAGAGTTGTTAATGGGGGACACTGAGAATGCAAAGTGTTCACAGTCCTGGGG
Source organism: Mastomys natalensis (assembly GCA_021653895.1). NCBI lineage: Eukaryota > Metazoa > Chordata > Mammalia > Rodentia > Muridae > Mastomys > Mastomys natalensis. The sequence goes on along the minus strand of JAJTUV010002657.1, from coordinate 89,411 downwards.
GTGGAGAGGGATGGAAATAAACAGTCTTTTATGTCTATTGCTAATAGGGGAACATTGGCAGGAATGGCTGAGATGTGGGGTAGCCCCCTTTGTGGGGAGCCCCAGATTCACATGGTTTTATTAATTGCCCTCAAATCTTGTAATAGTCACCACCCCCCTGAGCTCTTTTTTAGAGCAAACACAGGGGTGTTCCATGAACTGCGGGAGGGGCGGATGTGTTGTAGAGACAGCTGTTCTTCTACAAGTTCTTTGAGGGCTCTAAGTTTCTCCCTTGATAGAGGCCACTGTGGAACCCAGACGGCTTCATCGGAGAGCCAATCAAGGCAGGGAGTATTAAATCTGACAGTGGCCTCTAGAATTGGGGGTGATTTGAATCTCCTGGGGTACTAAAATTTTCATAATTAATATCTTCTATCTTAATGTGATTTCTTTCTGGTTGGGTGGTAAGAACCATGTCTAGGGCCTGTAAGATATCTCTCCCTAAAAGATTTGTGGCCACTTGAGCCACCAGGGGGCATATGAGACCTGTAGCCCCATCCGGGTCCTCCCACCTATAAGTCTGTTTAGTGATACACGCATGAGAGGTACCCCCTATGCCTAGGAGCTGGGGCCCAGGAATCAATTGCCAGTCTTGTGGGACCTCTTGTTGTCTTAAGATTGTCTAATCTGCCCCAGTATCAATAAGACACTTGAATGGTTTATCATCTATTTTAATGGTTAACTTTGGGTGGGAGCCTTTTGAGATGCTGGACACCCACAAGGCCTCTACGGGAGTACTTGTTCCTCTTACTGTCGGGGCTGAGGGTTGCCCGTTTGAAGTTTAAAGGCTCTAGTGGCTTACCATCCTTATCATATCGAGTGGCGCAGTGCTTCCTCCAGTGGAAACCTTTTCTGCAGCGGGGACAGATGTTCTTAGTGGGAATAGAATTTGTTATAGGAGGAGAGTTTAGTGGGCATTCGTCCCTCCAATGTCCTGCCTCTCCACATCTGAAGCAGACTCCTTCTGTTTTTACTGCTGCCACAAATGCCTGAGCTACGGATGTAACCTGGTGTGACACGGTTCCTATTTCTCGGGTTGTCACAATCTACCTATCAGGATGTTCTTCCCGGAGACCCTGGCAAGCTAGCCTAGACTCAGAAGTCATGCCTTCCCAAACAATGGTTTTAAGAAGAAGGTCCCTAGCTGTGGGGTTGGAGATTTTTCTTTCTAAGCTTATTTTAGTTCTGAGGATAAAATCAGATAGGGATTCTCCTGCCTTCTGATGGAGGGAGAGCAGGGAGTAGGGGGGTCTTGTGACCCTGAGGGTGGAGTTAGCCTGTTCCAAGCCTGAATGGCACAGAGGCGTACTTGTTCATAGTACCCTGCTGGCTGAGTTGCTTGCTGTGCTCCAGTAGAGAAATCCTCCTGGCCAAAGAGTTCTTTAAAAGTCCATGGGGTGTCATCACCCCTCGCTTGGTTTTGCCTGACTTGTTGAAGGCATTCGTCACGATAGTAAGCCTCCCATTCTATATATATTGGGCCAGGAAGAGCAGAGCGGCAAATATCTCGCCAATCTTGGGGATGTTTAAGTTGGCAATATGACTCTGTAGGAGAGATTTTGTCCATGGTGCATGAATGCCATCTTCCTTTACTGCTTGCCTGAGCTCTTTTAGGTCTGAGGCTTGGAGTGGGTACCAGTTAAGTGGTTTAGTTTTAGTGGGATTGATTTTAACGGGGAATGTTCGAGCAGTTTGAGTTTCGAGTTCTCTATCATATTCCTGAGTATCGTGGGAGGCGGGGTTAGTTTTTTTATGATAGTCCCTGATATTGCAAAGTTGTTGTGTGGTTGATGGTTGAGCATTTGGCGGGCTTTTATCTGCAGGCTCTGAGGGTTTCTCACTTTTGCGGCTTGGAGAAGGGGGAGGGGATTCATCTCTCTTTGGTTGGGAAGATAGGGGGAGGCAGGCAAGAGCTCCTTTGGTATTTTAATGGAGTCTTGCCTTTGGATGGGGGAGGGAGGGGCTGGAGGAGCAGATGGTCTGTTTGGTATTTCTTCTAAGGCATAAGCGGGGAGGGGTGGATAGATGGATTTTATTTCTCTTATTAATTGGGTAAGGGCTGCGAGATCTGAAATGGGGTGATTTGGTTGACCTTGATCTTTGGTTTCCTTTGACTGAGGGGCATTACAAGTTGTATTGTTCTCTGTCTGTCCCTTTTTAGATGGTCCTATACATTGGCGAATTGCAGCTAAGATTGTCAAAAAACCATGAGGGAGCCTTTTTTCTTCTTGGGTATTTCTGTTTTTTATAAGGGAAGCTACTCTGCTCCATGAATCTGTGCTGTAGATATTGTCCTCAGCCATGCTTGGGGCTATCTGAAGGACTTCCTCCCAAAACAAGGAGGCTTGTTTTTTGGTTATTTTTACCCCTTGGGAATCTAGTAGGACACATATTTGCCTGACCTGGGGTGATTTCTTTTTTGATGTTGAATTCCCCATGATAGAAAAGAGGAGAAAGCACTTTGTTCAAAGGGAACGTTCCCTTAGCCTGACTGCTTTGGGGGATTCCACAGAGATCCAAAATGCCAAGCCTGGCTGCAGATTTCAGGATCCTGGCAACTGCCCTGTGGCTTTTAAATGGTTGCTGCATCACCAGATTTATTATTTTTGTTTTTTAGAGAGGGACTAGATAGAGAGTCTTTGCCAACGCCCGTTGCAGGCTATCGGGATTCAAGCAGAGGCCAGAGGAATCTTCAACCAACACCAGAAAGTCGCTCTGGCCAGAAGGCGTTAGTTGTTTCTTCGGCTTATTTAAATCCATGTGATGGCTCTGACGGAAAACACAGGAGGAAGTAATAGATTGTTGGTCTCTAGAGTAAGGGGACTTACCTTCTGGCAGTCTTGTTGTTGTGGCGTTGTTCGTTGTCTGGGCTCACAGTCAGGGAGGCAGATTGAGATTGAGACGGGACGCACAAGCGCAGCTGGCGGCGGTGAGCCGCACAGGTCAGGCAGCCCAGTTCTTGTAGTTGGGTGGGTTCAAGCTCAAGTTGGTCACCAGCTGTAGGACCAGCCCAGCCTGATCCCACGATGGTCTCCGAAGGCGGGTGCGAACGGCGGCTGCCTCTGCCCATGAGTGGTCTGGAGAGTGCTGGCAGGGGAAGCCTGGCCCATGCCTGCTGCGCCTCTGCCGCCAGCGGTGGCAGCGGAGAGAGGGAAGTGCTATAGCTCTAAAGTATTATAGCTCTACTCTCCGAGGCACCTCAGTGAGGCACCAGCAGGCCGGCGAAGGGGGGAATCCCGCAACAGAAGCTCTCAGACACCGGGGTAGATCTTGTGCACACCTTTACTTGAATCAGGCCCCCCAAATATATACAGTTTGAGGTGGGTTAAGGTCAGGGGCAGGTGGGCAGCAGGTAACCCCTTATTGGCTTGGACTGAGGGCTTGGGAATGCCTCATCTACATGATGGTGCTATTCCTACGTGACTGGTGGCCACGAACCTCTCTGTGAGAGGGAATGTGGAGGGCTGAAGCTGAATGAGAAGAACCAGGGCCTGGGGGCAGAGCCGAACACCTGCCGTCCTGATAAAGGTCCGGGTTCAAGACTTGCTCAACCAGGTACCCAGTTGCTTCCCGCAGCCCACCGCCCCACATATCCCTCAAGCTCTTTCAGCTGATGTAAATTCCTGGTACCAGGTTGAACTGATTTCTGGCAATTTCCAGGAAATCTCCACTGACATAGCCCCTAGCAATTCACATGAAATCCTGAATTTCTAGCTTGGCTAATACACTGACTAGTTCCTGAATTCTTCTTGGGATGTTGGTATGCGTATGAATAGTTCAGTAACATTCTCAACATCCAATGGGTGCTTGTCATTGGATGTCTTGATTCAGTACCCGTTAGATAATTATCTTAAGAGATCTTCAAACACACTGCCAGTGGTCTGAAAAATGGAAAAATATTCAGAGCCCCGAAGGTAGTGAAACATAATGGCAAACAAGCAAAGACATTCCCAAGTTGTCTCCATAGGCAAGAGATGTCACAGGTTTATAGAGGCAATAGTTACACTCCTTGTTGGCATACCAGTCCTCTGGACACTTCACACAATAATGTACATGAGATGGAGAAAAGAAAGTATCATCATTACAGGTTCCACATTTCTTTTTTTTTTTTTTTTTTTTCGAGACAGGGTTTCTCTATATAGCCCTGGCTGTCCTGGAACTCACTTTGTAGACCAGGCTGGAGTGGAACTCAGAAATCCGCCTGCCTCTGCCTCCCAAGTGCTGGGATTAAAGGCGTGTGCCACCACCGACCGCAGGTTCCACATTTCTAATCAACAGGATACTTCACAAACATAGGTGGGAGAAGCTATGCAACATGCAGACTTTACATCTGAGTGTGCAACTGAAGGGCATTGCTGTACAGCAACAATTCTAATTCAAAATGACCAAAATCTTCACTGATTAAAATCTAAGAAATATATATTTTTAAATTTTTTTACCTATGTGTGGATGTTGCTGTCTTATTGATGTTGCTAGAAAAACACATTTTTTAGTACTTTCTGGTACTAATTTATTGAAGTCTCCCAGTCAATAGCCATTCTACAGTCTTTGGAAAACCAGTAACTCATTGCTCTCACAGGAGAACAGATGAATAGCTATGGCCTGTTTCAAAAGTTTAGCCAGAACTGCCTGGCCAACATACCAAGCTGGCTCATGAGAAGCTGTTTCAAAAGGTGGATAATTTTGTGTCAGGACATCTGGACAAACAGAAATGCAATTTTTCAATGAACAAGAACTAGTTGTAAAATGGGCAGACAGAGCATGGTTCAGAAAGACATGTTGGAAGCAGAAATGGACAGAATCAATTCTCAGATGGTGAGCCCAAACTAAACCACATCTTCAGGACACTCATTGAGAGCAATACATATGATCCTGGCAGCCCAGGAAAAAGAATCTACACCGACTTTCTCTGCAGGTCATACCACAACAGCAATGGTGTACCTTAGGGTTTTTTAATTATATGATTTTTCTTGGTATTACTCTTTAAATTTTGCTTTCTTTATGCATCATTGCTCCAATATGTTACTCACTTCTATTCCAAATGTTTTGCAGTAATGAAGAATTTCATTCCTTGGTTCATCTGCCTTCATATTTGTTCCAGTTTAGAGCAACATCTCCTGTACCTCAGCCTTTCCTCATGCTCTATAGTTAACACTTGCTGTCTTAGTTAGAGTTTTACTGTTGTGAACAGACAGGTGACCCAGGCAAATTTTTAAGGACAACATTTAAATGGGGATGGCTAACAGGTTCAGTCCATCATCAACAAGGTGGGAGCATGGTAGCATCCAGGAAGCCTCTCACATCCCAGGTCTGTAGGACATTCTAGAGGTTTTCCCTAACCTCCACATCCTACAGCTTCATGTTTCCTTTCATTCCTCTGGTCCTCTGGGCTCTCTCTTGTCTCCCACCCATAACTGATCCTGCTCCCCCTTTTCCCTCCCCCTCTGGTCTCCCACCTAGGTTCCCCCTTCCCTCTGCCTCCATTGATAACTTAGTGAAGGAGAAATAAAAAACTAATTCAATTGTTAAAATAACTTTTGTGATTATAATTAATTTCAATCCTTTCAATCCTTCTTAGTGTTTAATCTTAAACCTTGGGATAAAAGACCAAGGTGCCTAGTTACCAAATAAAAGTAGTCCTGGGTTCCAGGTTCTCCCAACATCCCTCCATCGCTACCTGTTACAGGGTACTTCTGTCATTTTCAGAGACCTAGCCCAGGAGTTGGGCAAACCTCCTTCCTCCTGACCTTCCTCATGTAATGCAACCATTTTGGCTACCTGGTCCTCTTTTATGGATCATTTACCCTCCTTGCCTCTTGGTCTTCTTCTGCCTCCTCCCTCTCCTCATGTGGCTCAGGGTTATGTCCACTTTGGACTGTTCCCATGTCTGGTGATTCTCGTTCTTTTATTGATAAGTAACATTCTAATTCACCATGGCTAGATGGAGCCATATGTTTTCCAAAGATCAGATGCTTGGAGAAGGTTGCTATAGCCTTTCCTTTTTACTTCAACTTTTCATTCACCTCTCAGTAACTACACAGTGCTTTCAAATTCATGGTCACTTTTTGCTTTAGTTGTTGTTACCATTTGACATTGACTGAAGTTTGCCTATAGAAATTCCCAACTATGAGGTAGAGATTGCAGCAGTGGCCATTGAGGATGTATTAGAAGGTACACACAAAGGACCCTGTGTTTTGTAAGAGGAATAGGAAGTGTTCTTGGAAACTACAAAGTTCTCCTAAAATATGCATTTGCCAAACTAGGGATCTGTCTGCCCACAGGGTGGCAGAGCAGAGCTAGGAATGCCCCAGCTGTCTGAGTCATTTGATCTCTGATTCCCCCTTGTAGAGGAACTGCTGCTGTCCTATGGCCCAGTTTCATGGGAGAAGCTAATGTAGGACTCAGGGCAGACCTTGTAATAAGGAGCACCAGTGCAAGATCACTACAATGTTCTTCCCAGGAGAACTCTGATGCAGTTGTAGGGAAGTATGAGGAAGACTTCAAGCTATGCCATGATGTGTTTGGGAGCCAGTGTCTGCAGGCTAGAAGGAACAAGCCTGCTGTCCTATGAGAGTCTGATCTGCTGTGACTGAGACCGACAATGGATAGATTGTGAACCTCTTGTTCCATGTGTGAAAGGACTTTGGTAGCAGACAGACTCCATTTTGCTTTTAGACTCCATTTTAGGCTTTTGTTCTCAGAATAAGTTCCCCTCACCCCTCAAGGTTCTGAAAAAACAAATAAACAAACAAATAATGAATATTCCTGGCAGTTGGAAAATACACATAAGAGCCGTGGCCAACTGAACATAATAGGATGGACTCAGGAAAACATGAGCTGTTCCCAGGTAATGATGCTCCTTTTAGATGGGTGGTCCCTCCTCATGGTTAAACCAGGTGCTATAAACAACTTAGCTTAAAGGCAACATTCCTTTTTCCTCTTACCCAACCAGGTAATGTCAAGGCTTGGAAATCCTCCCTTATGTTTTGTTTTGTTTTTATTTCCCTTTATAAACTCCTTTACCCTAGACCGCATTGTCACTCTCCTATCCTGGTGCATCAGGAAGGTTTGTGGCCCAAGCTGGAGCTTGAATACTCTTCTGTACTTGCATCAGAGTTGTGGTTTCTGATGGTGACTTTTGGGTCTCCTGATCTGGGCACAGTTGTATCTTTAGCCTTTTACAAAAATATTTCTAAGAAAATCTGTCTTCACTCAGGTCACCTTGATGACAGTCTTTTGTTCCCCAAGACAATGACTTTGATTTTCTCCTGATTAAACTTCTCAAATTCTTAAGTGAAAACGCTATACCACAATAGAGTTTTAAAACTACACATTTAAGTTATGTAGTTGTTGCTTGTGACTCGAACCAAGACACTTAGGGGTAGTGGTAAGAAGTCTGAGAATCAAAGACACAGACTCTGGGAGTCAGGCCAGTGGCACAAGCAGACTCATCTTTTCCAGGAACTAGGCAAACATTTATGCATTTTTTGCCAGCATCTCATTGTCTCTCAGGCAGCCATGGGTAGGGCTGTCACTTTTTCATTGGCTTGCTCCACCTCCTGATTCATCATCAGGGGTCTCTATCCATGCTGGCAGATACTCTGTTGGCTCAGGCCTGCTTGACTAAGTTCCTCCTACATTTCCACAGTTTTATTTTATTTTTGATAGCCGAGTGTGAAACAAAGTTCTTTGCTCTGGCCCCACCTCAGGTGGCCTCCAGTAGAGTTGACCATGCCTGTCTTATGTTGACCTGACAAGCAGGTTCTTACCCTTCATTGACTTCCAGCCCTCAAAGAACAGCCATCCCAGAGGGTATATCAGAGTTTAAGAACAGAACTTGACAGAAGCCTGGACAATATCTATTCCCAACATCTAGTCATCTCTCTAGACAGGGCCTCAACCTAGATGCTCAAGAGCCATCAGTATTTGAAGCATATACTTGTTGATAGAGCATTGCCAAGAGATGTGCTGTACAAGACACTTATGCAATATAATTATTATTGTTATTATTACTACTACAATTATTATTATACCTCCAATTATAGCATAAGATACTATCCAGGAGGACTCAACAAACCTTTGGGTCCCAAAGCTTTTCCATGAACACTGTATCAACAGCAAAAACAGGTACCCTTGTCTCATTGAGCTAAGATATGCTTTCTCATACCCATACTTTTGGTCTGAATAAGACCAAATAGTTTAAATTTTATTCTTTACATTTCTCTGCTTTCTTTGGAAGAGTAATCAGTTCAATATTCTCTGAGGTGTCTCCTTACCACTAAGCTAGCTTGATTCAAGTCTTTCAAGTTCAAAAAATTAAATATTCAGAGCAAGGAATTATGTAACGACCCAGTCCGTTCGAGTCAGTCAACAGGGTCTCCAGAGCAGGAGTGAGGATACACGCTTCCAATTCTGCAGTGTCCTTCACTGTATCTGCTTACTGGAGCCCAACGTTGAGGCACCACTTTGTACCTGCCCCGAGCTGCCCCAGGTTTGGGGGCCACTATATCCAGGCCTGAGCTGCTGCTTTGGCCTGCGGGTCAGGGTCTAGCAAGAGAGAGAGAGAGTGGGGAATGGAAGGGCGAGAGACGCGAGGAATGGAGACAAGACAAAGAGTCTGTTCAAGTCCTGTTCCCTGTTCCCTTTATTGAAAAGAAATCATAGGTATATATAAGCATAAGCAGGGGGATGCAGCTGAAGACACTTTACAACGTGAACCTTGCAGCTGGGGGCACTAAACAACAAAACAAGATATGGGAGAAAAACATGATATTTATCAGAGTGTGCTCAGCTGTTGTAGGCTGTTGAAAACAAGTTTCTTGTCAGGGTATATGGCTTGAGATGGCTGCAAAGATGATACCCGCTTTATGACAGAAGTTGGCTCCCAACAGAATTATATTTGTATACGTTTAATAGTTTGAGTATTTTAATCTTACTTTTGCTTTAAAATGTTCTGTCATTTATGACTTTAAAAACTGCAAAAGGTTTCAAGTGAATATAGAGCTATTCTTATGGAGAAATTTTTTATTTACTTTTTGAGAATTGGTTTAGCTTTGAGACATGATTATTTATCTTTTCCTTTAGGATTCTTAAATAAAACTATTTACTGGTTTCCATGTCAGTGTCAGTTACATCATAAATTTATACCTGACCAAAGCTACATATTGTCACTCTGAATCAAATTGTAACCATAAAATTAGAGATACATTGTTCAGAGATCTACTTTTGCAAATTTCATTATAGGTTGATCACTTATTTGTCCTAGCTTCTGCAAAGTACAATTTTCTTTTTTTTATTCATTATTTTATTTATCTAGATTTCAAATGGTATCCCTCTTCCAGATTCCTCCTCCATAAACCCCCTTCCCCCTCTTCCCTCCCCCTACTTCTATGAGAGTGCTCCTCTTCCCACACCCCATTGCCCCCTCCCTGCACTAGGGTCCCCTATGCTGGTGCGCGGAGCATTCACAGGACCAACGGCCCCCACTCTCATTGATGCCAGATATGGCAGTCCTCTGCTACATGTGTAGCTGGTGACATGAGTCCCTCCATGTGTACTCTTTGCTTAGTGATTTTGTCCTTGCGAGGTCAGGGGGTCTGGTTGATTGATATTATTGTTCTTCCTATGCGGTTGCAAATCCATTCAGCTGCTTGTATCCTTCCCCTAACTCCCCTATTGAGGCCCTCATGCTCAGTTTGATTGTTGGCTGCAAGCATCCATTTATGTTGTTCAGGTGCTGGCAGAGCCTCACAGGAGACAGCAATATCAGGCTCCTGTCAGCAAGCACTTAATGGTATCAGCAATACTGTCTTTGTTTCCTGTCTGCATGTGGAATGGATCCCCAGGTGGGGCAGTGTCTGGATGGACTGTCCTTCAGTCTCTGATCCACTCATTGCCCCTGTATTTCCTTTAAGCAGGAGCAATTATGGGTTAATATTTTTGAGGTGGGTAGGTGGTACAATATTAAAATAAGTTTTAGAAGGCAATTATCATTTCCTATCATCTGATATAGATCTGATTTGAAGTTCTTCTAAGGATGCATGTAATGACTGAAAAAAAACCAAAAACCTCTCTTGAGAACATGAGTCCATGAGAATGTATATTTTACCTAAGTCTTCACAAACACTGGTTACTGAATCACTTCATACTCATGTAAGTAATCCCTGTCATCCCTAACTGCACTTCTTTCAGAAAATCATCGCCTATGTGGAATGTATGGGCAGTTGTTGGATCAAGACACACAGTACATTGCCCATGAACATGTGAATATCCAAGAAAAGTCTTCTAAATGCAATGAACTTAGCAATATGATTCATGAATCTACCCAAAGTACACCTCATAGAACTAAGCACAGAGATGCATCTCTTCAATTGTCAAACTTAAAAATACCTAAAACTGGGAACACTGAAGAAGTTTACAAGTATAAAGAATGTGCAAATGCTATAAATTTGTGTTCAATCATTAGTCTCAATCAAAGAATTCACATAGGAAAGAAAGAACCCAATAGAAATACAGAATTTGATAAGGTTTTTCTCTATATACATAAACAATTGATGAAACAAAATAATAGTGGAGTGAATCCTTACAAATGTAGTAAACCTGACAAATGTTTTACCCAGAGAGACAGTCTTCAAAGTCAGCAGACCGTTTATCCAGGAAAGAAACCTCAGAAATGTAGTGAATGTCAAAAATGTTTTACACAAAAATGCAGTCTTAGCATCCATCAGAGAATTCATACAGGAGAGAAACCTTACAAATGCTGTGAATGTGACAAACGCTTTGCCAGAAAAAGGGAACTTAGTATTCATCAGCGAATTCATATTGGAGAGAAACCTTATAAGTGTGCTGTGTGTGAAAAATGCTTTACTTAAAAAGGCAAACTGAGAGTTCATCAGAGAAGTCATACAGGAGAGAAACCTTACAAATGTAGTGAGTGTGACAAATGCTTTACATGACCATCAAATCTTAGTGTTCATCAGAAAACTCACACAGGAGAGAAACCTTACAAATCTAATGATTGTGGCCAATGCTTCACTTACAAGGGCTGTCTGAGGGGTCATCAGAGAATCCATACAAGGGAGAAATTTTACAAATGTCACGAATGTGACAAATAATTTACCCATGTAGTTAATGTGAGAAGGCATCAGAGAATCTATACTTGAGATAAACCTTACGAATTCTGTGAATGTGACAAATGCATTACCCACAATGTCAATCTGTGAAATTATCAGAGATTTCATACAGCATAGAAACTTTATGAATGAAGTAAATGAGACAGCCCTCTACCAAGAAATATCATCTTAAAATTTATTAGAGAATATATAAAGGAGGGAAAACTTTCAAATGTATTTAAAGTGTAAATCCTTTACTTTTAGCTTATCTGTTAGAATGTAACAGAGAATTCATACTGGTGAGAATATTAACACAGGTAATGCTTGTGAAAATATCTTGGATTTCATTTCAGGTCAGAGGAAACATCTAACATTTTTAGTGGGGAAAGTTTTTCTTTTGGTAAAAATGTGGCCTATGTTTTATCCAGGGTTTATTCTTTGCAACATTTGAGGCTCCAAAGTATAGAATTAGTACAATTATTATAAACTTGTGAAATCCTTCATGCAATGTTCAAATCTTAGATAATGTCAACTATTTATGCTTGGTGAAACTCTGAAAATGTGGCCATACAGGGTGGTTTTCATTAAATGTTTCCTTGTCCACTCTCAAATATTACAAGATGAAGGATAGTGTGGAATCCAGAAGAATATAGTGTTGTATATCCCTTTCAAGGATAGAGAAATAATGCATTCCAAAGAGAAAATAATTAAGATATGTACAATAGCCCTCAAAATATGTAATAAAACTGGCAGCATTCTGTTTATTTTATTCAAATGAGCAAATTCAGACAAATTGTACTTAAAAGAGTGTTTTTCAAAGTGACTGACAGAGACAACATGTTCTTTATTCTATATTATTCCTACAGATATGAAGTACATTTCAAGTATCCAGTATTCATAATCCAACAGATGCTAGTGATATGTTTCAGGATAAATACTGACTATAAGTCCTTTGTGCTCAACAACTCCGTCCCATTGTCCTGTAAATAAAGCTGAATGATTCAACAAGTTTGACTTGGTTGTTTTCAGTTTGCACTTGGGTTATTTACATGAATATATGTTGCATCTCCCCAATAAATGTCTTTCATAAAACATATGCTGAAGTCATGAATATTTTCTGCAAACCTGTAATGTAAGCGTTATAGTAGCTATTACCAGCAGGTTAGTAACAACCTCTTTGGAGTTGGAATGACTCTTTCACGGGTGATGCTTAAGAACATCATCAAACACATATTTCTAATGGTCTTAGAACCGAGAACTCATTCATTCAACTCCAGGTTCGTCTGCCCACATACGAAGAATTAAAATTGCGTGTCAGTGGTTAGCATTACAAAAGTTAGAAACACTGAATTAGAGATAATGATTGGTGATAACTAAAATAGGGAAGATTCTGTGCAATATTCCAGGCTTATTGCCATAGTAGTACTAGGTTAAGTTAAAAAGACTTGAAACAGAAAACATGTAGAGACTTTGAGTGCCTCAGCAATATGTCTGCTTTCTCTTTTGATTTCAAGGGAGTATGAGATAAAAGTCTATCAAAAAAACAAATGAAAGCATGGCTTCATGGGTTCATTGTTTTCAGGGATAATCATGCAGACTCTATGATTTCCATTCTTTTTCTAAGTTATTTAGGGAATGCTAACATTTTACACATCTCAGAATATACACGCTGAACAAAAACACTATTAAGGTATTATCTTCATCTTAAATTCATGTGTAAGTCCATTCATATAAATATCATGATCTGTAAATCTTTAAAGGAATATCTTTTGTATAGTAGATGAGATACATGCTCATGCACAGTTTATAAATCCAAACATTCTGGAAATACATTTGGAAGTACATTTGAAAAAAGATAAGAAAAATCTTTACTCCAAGTTGATGCATTACATCAGAATATTTTAACTAAATTCAAGAAGGCTCTGAAAATTAATATCTAAGAAAAATATCAAAGATTACAATGAACAAATCCATATCACTACATATTTTTCTTGATTAGAAAAATACGGAAAATTTTCACCTTGTGAGAAACTGCTCAGTTATGAACTTCCATTGTTCTCAGTATTGCAGTTTGTTGAAACAGGACGTCATTAGGAGAATCTACTAGTAGAAGCAGTAGAGGCCCTTTCTATCAAATAATCAGGTAATTTCTGTCTGTCCATTGCTGCATCAGGAATGTTGAAGCTCACACACCATGCGATTCAAAGTTAGGTGTCTGGAATATCCTGTAACAAACTTTTAAATTGCAACCAGCTGGAGAATCTCTTTTGATTCCAATTTCACATGTTCAATGCATATAGACCTCACTGTTTGGTGACTTAGAGATCATTATTGCAGATATACTGAGATTTCCAATGTCATGGAAGAATTTCAAATAGTGCACAGTGAAAACACATATTACCTTTTACCTCTCACACAATATGATTGTCTTCATTCTAGAACGATTTATACACATACTTCTTGTCCACAGTACAGCAAGCATATGGTGTGAGTGGACGAAATAGGTCCAGGTAGACTCACTATTGGAGTTATGTGGATGGACACACGTGCAGGTTGAGAAAGATGCAAGTCATTCGCTCATGGAAATTAACCATATCATGTTAGAAGAGCATGGAAACTGAGGCTGACTGCATTTGGAATATTTACTATTTATGGAAAAGCATTGTAAGATACACATTAAGAGCATCCATTAAGAGATACACAGGAACCTGGTGGTCATTCCTAGAACTTCCAGTGACTACATTTTTAGGAACCCCATGTTGACTATGGCAATACCTTTCAGGGAAAAGAAACTTCTCTTCAGCTGCAGGACAACTGAAGGTGCAGACTGGGAATAAAAAATGTTTGGAGTATGTGGAAGAGTCATTCCTTGATTGAAACTGGTTTTGTAACAGAAGTGGGATGGAGGCCTGAAGGATCAGAAACCCCTCCTTGTCAGGATGAGAGTGGAAGGTGCATGGTGTGAAACTAGGAGTGGAGGACACTGCCTTGGTTCTCACAGCAATGTAAAAACTCCCTTCATCCACACTTGTTGCCAATTTAGGCCCTTTTGAGCAGATGTCTGCAGACCCATGAAGATGTACTATCTTGTAGTGATTCTCACTAGACAAGTCAATGGTTTCTTCATCCTTAATGGTGATCCTATAAGGATTCCTAAGTTCATAGTAATTATTAAGCTTGTTTAATAACAGTATTAAGTTCTTTCTGATAATCAAAACTGCAGTCTTTAATGTCACTTCTGAGGCAGTAACCAGTCATTATACTGCTCATTGTTTGTAAAACCTATAAGCAAACATAAAAAGGGAAGTAATGATTTATTATAGGTGCTAGAAGAGAAGACAAAGATATTGACTGGGTTTATGTATACAAAATTTGACTAATAACTTATTTATGGTTTTTAACACTCCAGGTACCTGTGGAGTTGTGACAGGTGATGAATGGTTAGCCAGGTAATTATTCCTAATGGATATCCTGATGGATAACATTCACTGTTGAAACCTTCTTATTAGATTTCTTTGAGTTCAAGATCAACTGGTTTACATAAAGAGTTCCAGACCAGCCAAGAACCCACAGGGAGACTCTGTCTCTAAATACATAAACAAATAAATAATCCAGGTTATATCACATAGCTCCAGTCTCAGGTCTGAGGGAGAGGAGTGAGGCTGTGCTAGAAGTTCCTTTGTAGGCAAGACTGGCCTTGAATTTACAGACATCCCCTCTTCTCCAATTCTGTACTGATTTATGGGTGTGCATCACTATGCATAGTTTAATCTTCCCAGGGACTCATTTCCTCTCCTACTTTCTTAATCCTGTAGGGTGCTATGTGGTTCTTAACCCAGGGTATTCTGAACACCCCAGATACAAGTCCCCTATCTCAAAAGGAGAACTTGGAAAAGCCTATCTGGTCTCAGTCCTGAGAAAACACTCCAGAGTATCATCTATTCTACAGGAGAATTCTGTCCTGTGCCAGGTTGTCCACAGATGAAAATGGATCTCTCAGTTTCAGGACTTTTCCTGAACAGACAGTGACACTTGTTATTTTACTGAGCAGTTGTGTCAGGAGCCATAATGGAACAAGGTAATAACTAATAGATGATCTTCCTGAGATGACCTGCTTTGGATTGTAATGTAATATGTGTCTGATTCGCTCCCATTGCAAGGCACAGGAGAATTCATTTTAGGAAAGATTTCTCCTATTAATATACTTTTCCTGTTATTATAACATAAACATAACAATCACTAGGTATAGCCCACCCATTTTGAGCAGATCTCTGCAGATCTACAACCATGTCCCGTCATGTAGAGATGGTATATGGAAAAATAGATGTTTTCTTAAGTCTTAACGATGATCCTATAAGAATTCCTAAAATATCAGTGATTATTAAACTCTTTTATAGTGGAACTGCTATTAAGTCTTTTTCTGCTTGTCAAATCTGCATTGAGCACTCTGTCAGCCAAGTGTCACCAGTTAATTGCTCTTAGGTAGTACCCCGACCTTGTCCTACTCAGAACACATTCCAACAGTTTGTAATACATTTAAAGCAAAGGTCATAAAAAGTGAACTAACAATTTAGTATAGGTGCTAGGACAGAAGGTAACATATTGACTGGATTTATCTATACAAGTTTTCACCAATAACTTAGTTATGGTTTTCAATTTCCAGTGAACCTGTGGAGCTGTGACAGGTGATGGATGTTTAGCCAGATAATTACTCCTAATGGGTATGCATGTAAACATTATTGTAAACTTCTATTTCAATTTATGATTTGATATATTGTGTGAACTTGTGATGAATGTTTTAACATGTGATCATGTACGCTGAAAGATGTATAAGTACTGAGGACAAATAGATGAGAGGAGAATGTTTTCCTTTTCCCCAATTAGAGAAGACTTTTCCTTTCCTCTGCTTAGCATCTTTTCACATTTCTTCCTAAATAGTTTTCATTCAAGATGTTTTACAACTTAGTAGTAAATGCTAAAATCACATTTCAGTGTGTCCTTTTTTCTTCATCAGACTTCAGACAAGCAGGCAGCAAGTTAGAGTCACACAGTTCCTGCTGAGATAGAACAAAGGCCACATCACTTAATACTCCCTTGTTTAGCCACAGGTGTTATTTCCCTAAACCAGCAGCCTTTTAGCCTCAGAAAGAGCAAGAAAGTTTTTAGGATTTTTTTTTTTTTTTTTTAGAGGTTATCATCAGCATTTCAGTACACTTAGAGAGCTAGAATTTCCAGAGACCCTCAGACATTAAATCCACACCAGAGTCCTATTCTGTGCCTCCATTGCTATAATCTCTGGGCAGCTAATAACCATACTCTCCACTACATAGCACTCATTTCTCTCTTCTTTTTCCTTGGCTCTTTGCTATTCTCAGGCCATTAAAACTCAGCCAATTTTATAGTAATGCAAACCACATTAGTAGTAGTTGCAAACCACACAGACTCATGCAGGACCAGCTCCAGATGGGGTTCCATGACAATCTCAGGCTTGGCTGAGGACTGGGTGCGGACAGCTGCTGCCTCTGCCTGCGAACTGTCCCGGAGGGATGGAGTGCAGACAGGGAGAGTCTGCTGCTTCCTCTGTTGCCTCAGACCAGACTATGTCTCTGAAGTGGAGAGGGGAAAAATGTTACAGCTCTTTGAAGTGCCCCAGTGAGGCACCAGCTGCCTAGTGAATGGTCCACGACAGAAGCTCTCAGACAAGAAGAGGAGTCTTGAGTGCACTTTACTTCTGAGTTAGGCTAGATATATACAGTTTGAGGTGGGCAGCAGATAACCCCTATTGGCTTGGCCTGAGAGCTTGGGGATGCCTCATCTGCTTGTGGGGGTGCTACTCCTACCTGACCAGTGGCCATAGACCTCTCTGTGGGAGAGGTTCTGGAGGGCTGAAGCTGAGAGAGTCGTGGGCCCAGGAAGAGCTGAACACCTTCCATCCCAGGGGTTTCTCCGGGGTTCAAAGCTCATTCAACCAGGCGCCCAACTGTCTCTCATAGCTCATCACCCCACAGACTTGTATTTTTTTCCCCACAATTTTGGCCAAATTGACTGTGGTCCTGTATTTCAAAGTCTACATTTACTAACATTGATGGTCACCATGAACATCATCATTAATATTTGATATGCAGGCATTACAATTTGGGTCCCATGAGTTCTAGTCTCAGATTTCTTCTCTGTTTTTCCGAAGTTTTGTGTGAAACATTTTCCTGGGTGGGGATAATGTGTATTCTTGATGGATCATTGTCCTGGCCAGCAGGGCATTAAACAGGGGTCCGGGGAGATCACCTGAAAGAGAGCGGGGGGGGGGGGGTCCGGGGGGGTTAGCAGGCAAAGATGCGAGGAATGACGACCTGTCTATAGTCTGATCAGATCGTAATCTTTACTTTTTCACACAGGGCTTATATACACAAAAAAGGCAGGATGTGGGGACTGGGATGACGCAGGAATGTGGGTACTCAGGGGGAGTACAGATATCTTCCAGAACAGAGTATCAGGGGAATAGAGGTTCAGGGGACATGTCACTATGACTCTAACTTATCCTTATCTAAGTTGGTACTATCCACCAAGGTTACCTACCTATCTGCAAGGTCTTTGGCTACTCAGGCTTGGCAGCCTTCCACCAAAGCTGCTTGTTTACAATAGCTTATAGCTATCTGTTTCAGTGTTTTTCCACAGAGACCCAGGACTTGGTGATAGCAGGCATGTATGTCAGGCCTATTGCTGATTATAGGCCTTCAGTGTAAGCAGGGCTGCACCTGACAGATCATTATAAGACATCAAAACACTACAATTTCAAAGGGGAGGAAAGATTGTGTTTAACTCTTGAGTTTATTGTTCAGAATAAAAGACTGTGAATTTTACTGGTTAGGTGATATAAATGTGGGGTCTCTGCAGAGTCTGGCAGAGTAACAATCCAGAAGACAAAAAGGAAATCTAGTTCACTACCACTCTGTATGTATTTCAGCACTGGTGTTTGGTGTGTGGTGGGTTATTCCCAATGAAGTTCTTGCAGCCCTCAGGATAAAGTGTCCCAGTGAAGTGTTAACAGTTCTGAAATAAAAGGTCTCCTGGCAGTTAGAAACCAAGATATAGGCAGAACCACCAGACTGATTTCCAGAGTGGTTGCACCGTCTTGCAATCCCACCAACAATGTAGGAGTGTTCCTCTTCTCCACATCCTCGCCAGCATCTACTATCACCTAAGTTTCTGATCTTAGCCATTCTGACTGGTGTGAGGTAGAATTTCAGGGTTATGCTGGACATTTCTTAAGATGCTTCTCAGCCATTTAGTTTCTGCAATTGAGAATTCTTTGTTTAGCTTTGTACCCCATTCTTAATAGGGTTATTTGTTTGTCTGGAGTCTAATTTCTTGAGTTCTTTGTATGTATTAGATATTAGCCCTCTATTGAATGTGGGATTGGTAAAGATTTTTTCCAATCTATTAGTTGCTATTTTGTCCTATTGATAGTGTCCTTCCCCTTAGAGAAGCTTTGCAATTTTATGAGGTCCCATTTGTCAATTCTTGGTCTTAGAGCATAAGCCATTGGTGTTCTGTTCAGGAACTTTTTCCTTTGTGTCCAAGTATTCAAGGTATTTCCCCATCTTCT
This sequence comes from Mastomys natalensis, assembly GCA_021653895.1. NCBI lineage: Eukaryota > Metazoa > Chordata > Mammalia > Rodentia > Muridae > Mastomys > Mastomys natalensis. The sequence goes on along the minus strand of JAJTUV010002657.1, from coordinate 70,658 downwards.
CTTCTATTAGATTCAGTGTATTCGGTTTTATGTGAAGGTCCTTGAATCACTTGGACTTGAGCTTTCTACAAGTAGATTAGAATGGATGGATTTGCATTCTTCTACATTTTATTTCATCATTTTTTTGACTGAGGCATCCAGCTCCTCTACCTTTTCTTCAAGTCTGAGGATCTGTCTCCCCAGGTCCTCTACGAGTCAGTACTATTCACCTTACTGCAGTTTCATTTCAGGGTCTTGTGTGTGTGTGTGTGTGTGTGTGTGTGTGTGTGTGTGTGTTTTCAATCACATATTGAACTGAATTTTCATATCATATGTTGTCCTCAGGCACTACTACTATTTTCTTGTCCACAGATCATTTTGTTCCTATCCTCTTTGAGTTGATTTACATGGTTTACAAGCTTTGATCTCTTTGATCATGACTCTGGGTTTTCAATTCTCTATCTTGGATATCTTGTAAATGTCCCTCCTTAGGGGATAAATACATGGTTTGTAGTTTAAACTAGGGGGTTTTATCTTAGTTTTACTTTGGTTTGGGTATTTGTCTTGAGCATCAGAATTCAGATGGATTGTTTAACTGTGTGTGTGCATTTTTAGTTCAGAGGGCTAGACTCACAGTGTGAAAAGTTAGGCAGGATCACTTGTATCTGAAGGGTTCCGAACCCAGGTGCAGTGTCCTACTATATCCATATCTGGATTAGACTGGCAGTAAGCTTGTGGGGAAGCTGTGCAGAGTAGGTCCTGGGCATCCTGACAGCTGCAGTTGTGTTTAAGGTAGCCTCATGGGTGGCAGGGCCGGTGTCTCTTGCTGCCTGAGCCAGCAGCCTGAGCTGAGCAGTGTTGGCACACTGCCGCTCATGGCCTCAGGCCTTGCCTAGTCTTGAAATTGGCAGGCCCAATAACAACAAGCCAGATCAAGTGCTGCTGTTTTAAATATCACCTGCAACATGGTGGGGTTTGAGAAAATTGGAAATAGTTCTACCTGAAGACCCAGCTATACCACTTCCTGACATATATCCAAAAAATACTCCAACACATAACAAGGAGACATGTTGTACTATGTTCATAGCAGCCTTATTTATAATAGCTACAAGCTGGAAACAACCCAGATGTCCCTTAACAGAAGAATGGATACAGAAAATGTGGTGTATTCACAAAATGGAGCACTATTTAGCGATTAAAAACAACGCCTTCACAAAATTCACAGGCAAATGGATGGAACTAGAAAATATCATCCTGAGTGATGTAACCCAGACATTAAAGAACACACTTGGTTCTCACTGATAAGAGGATATTAGCCCAAAAGCTTACAATATCCATGATATAACCCACAGACCATATTGAGCTTGGAAGGAAGCCAGAGTGTGGATGTTTCAGTCTTGAATTGAGGGGGAAACAGGATGATGGTGGGAGGGCTGCGGGGGGAATTAGAGGGGCAGCATCAGGAACTGGAGGTATTGTGAGAAAGGTACAGAGGGCCAGGAAATTGAACAAAACTATGTAGTGGTGGGGGGGGGGATGAGTAACTGGGAATAGCCACTGGAGGATACCAGATACCAGGGGAACATGAGAATTCCAGGACCTACAGGGATGACTTTAGACGAAATGCATAGTTCCATATAGTCTTTCATAGACCTTCACAGACCACCTCCAGTAGATAGGCACGACCCCCAGTTGAGGGATGTGGTCACCCACACTTCTCAAAGTTTTAAATTCAGAATTGTTCCTATCTAAAAGAAGAAAAGAGACAAAAAAAAAAAAAAAATGGAACAGAGACTGAAGGAAGGCCATCCGGAGACTGCCCCACCTGGGAATCCATCAAGTCTGCAGACACCAAACCCAACACTGTTGCTGTGTTCAAGAGGCATTTGCTGACAGGAACCTGGATGGTGGTTCAGTGGGAGGTCTGGTCAGCAATTGGCCAATGCAGATGTGAATGCTTGGAGCCAACCATCAGACTGAGCTCAGGGAACCTGGTAGGGGAGGTGGCAGATGGACTGATGGAATGGAGGGGGATTGCAACCCCATTGGAAGAACAATATAGGCTGGCTGGAACACCCAGTGATCCCAGAGACTAGACTACTAACCAAGGAGTATACCTTACACTCAACCATCAACAACTCAACAGCGCTGCAATTTCCGTGACTCTTTTACAAAAACTAACCCACCCACCATACTACTCAGGAGTCTGATACAGAACTTGAAACTCAAACTGCTTGAGCATTCCTGGTTAATATCAACCCTACTCGAGCTAAACAATTTAACTGGTACCCACTCCAAGCCTCAGACCTAAAAGAACTCAGGCAAGCATTGAAGTAAGATGGCATTCATGAACCGTGGACAAAATCTCTCCTACAGAGCCATATTGCCAATGTAAACACCCCCGAAGACTGGAGAGACATTTGCTGCCGTTCTGCTCTTCCTGGCCCAATGTTTCTAGAGTGGAAAGCCTACTTACATGACGAATGTTGTCAACAAGTCAGGCAAAACCAGGAGAGAGGTGACAACACCCCATGGGGTTTTAATGAACTCTTTGGCCAAGTAGATTTCTACTGGAGCACAGCAGGTAACTCAGCCAGCAGGATACTATGAGCAGACTTGCCTCTGTGCAATACAAGCTTGGGATAGGCTCATTCCACCCTCGGGGTCACAAGACCCCGCCTACTCCTTGCTCTCTCTCCATCAGAAGTCCAGAGAATCCCTATCTGATTTTATTCTCAGAACTAAAATGAGCTTAGAAAGAAAAATCTCCAATCCCACAGCCAGTGACCTTCTTAAAACCATTGTTTGGGAAGGCATGACTTCTGAGTCTAGACTAGCTTGCCAGGGTCTCCAGGAAGAGCATCATGATAGGTGGATTGTAACAACTCAAGAAATAGGAACTCACACCAGGTTGCATCTGTGGCTTAGGCATTTGTGGCAGTAGTAAAAACAGAAGGAATCTGCTTCAAAAGTGGAGAGGCAGGACATTGGAGGAATGAATGCCCACAAAACTCTCCTCCCATAACAGATTCTAATCCCCATAAGGCAATCTGTCCCTGCTGCAGAAAAGGTTTCCACTGGAGGAGGCACTGTACCACTTTATATGATAAGAATGGTAAGCCACTAGAGCCTTTAAACTTCAAATGGGCAACCCTCAGTCCCGACAGTAAGAGGGACAACTACTCCCATAGAAGCCTTATGGGTGTCTAGCATCTCAGAATGCTCCCACCCAAAATTAACCATTAAAATAGGTGATAGATCATTCAAATGTCTTATTGATACTGGGGCAGATAGGACAATTTTAAGACAGCAAGAGGTCCCACAAGACTGGCAACTGATCCCAGGGCCCCAGTTCCTAGGCATAGGGGATACCTCTCATGCATTCATCACCAAACAGACCTATAGGTGGGAAGACCTGGATGGAGCTAGTGGCCTCATACGCCCCCTGGTGGCTCAAGTAGCCACCAACCTTTTAGGGAGAGATAACTTATAAGCCTTAGATGTGGTTCTTACCACTCAACCAGAAAGAGACCACATTAAGATAGAGAATATACTTATGAAGAAAATAGTACCCAAGGAGACTCAAAAACCCTCCTCCAAATCATCTCCAATTCTAGGGGCCACTGTTAGATTTAATACTCCTTGCCTTGATTGGCTCTCCGATGAGGCCATCTGGGTCCCAGAGTGGCCTCTATCAAGGGAGAAGCTTAGAGCCCTCAGAGAACTGGTAGAGGAACAGCTGTCTCTACAACACATCCGCCCCTCCCACAGTCCCTGGAACACCCCTGTGTTTGTTATAAAAAAGAGCTCAGGGGGATGGAGACTATTGCAAGATTTGAGGGCAATTAACAAAACCATGGGAATCTGGGGCTCTCTGCAGAGAGGACTACCCCACATCTCAGCCATTCCTGCCAATGTTTCCCTATTAGCAAGAGACATAAAAGACTGCTTTTTTTCCATCCTCTCCATCCCCAGGACTCTGAACACTTTGCATTCTCAGTGACCACCGTTTACAACTCTGGCCCAGCCTCACGATATGAATGGACCTGAATGGACTGTTCGTCCCCAGGGAATGGCTAACAGTCCTACCATTTGTCAGGAGGCTGTAGCTACTGCATTAAAACCCTATTTTGACAAAGGACTCAATGTCTATCATCACATGGATGGCATCCTTGTATGGGGAGATGCTCTACTCCCCCTCCTAACTTAAGGACCAGCTAATAACTTCCCTATCTGCCTTAGGATTCAAAATAGCCCCTCACAGTATCCAACTTATTCTTCCCATTGCATTTTTAGGAACAGACATCTCCCTTACTGAAGTAAACCCACCCTTTCCTTCCCTCAAAAATTAACTCTCACCTCCCTCCAGAGCTTTTTGGGCAACCTCAATTGGCTTCGACCCTGGCTCCACCTTCCCACAAACACACTTCAACCCCTCTTCAACCCCCTGAAAGGAGATAGAAGTCCCTCCTCCCCAAGAATACCATCCCCAGAAGCAGTCCAAGCCCTAAATTCTGTCAATTCAGCCCTAAAAGATATGGCTCTTGCTAGGTATGACCCAATCATACCTGTACATCTCCTTATCTTTAACACCTCTCCTATGCTTGTAGGAGCCCTTTACCAATCCCTTAGGGGGTGCTAGAATGGCTCCATACCCCAATGGGTGGTACACCCCAAATTTTAAATGAAGAGGATGCACTCGCTAGCATGATTAAAAATGGCAGGGATAGAGCCCTACAAACCCTAGGAAAAGAACCTGATATTCTTGTTACCCCCTTCTCCCTCTCCGACGTTCAGTGACTAATCAAAAATCATTCCCAATTTGCTATTAGTTTAATAGAATTCCCAGGACAAATTGACAACCATTATCCTGACGAAAAATGGGCCTGTACCCTCCCTCTGTTGCGATGGCTAACCCCCAAACTATTCTCAAGAGAGCCAATAGCAGGAGCCTCCTCAATATTTACCAATAGGGGAAAGAAGGGAGCTGTAGCAGTAATACACTACTTCCCTGAGGATGAACCCCCTATCCTCTGATTCAAAGAGCTTCCCTACCACTCCCCTAACATAAAGAACTATATGCCATTTAACTAGTTTTAAAAGAAGTCAAGGGCCCCCTTAACCTCTTTTCAGACAGTGTATATGCTGTCAATATGCTCCCCTGGTTGTCAAGATCATTTGGCAAACTAGATGACAACCTACTTTCCCCTCTACTCATACAGGCGTCTGCCTTTCAACAGGAGAAAGCCTCCCTCATCTATATCCAGCACATCCGATATCACAGTCCCCTGCCAGGTCTTATAGCTCAGGGAAATGCACTCGCTGACCAAACTGCCTCAACAGGGACATTCATAGCCTCCACTGAGCAAGCAGACCAATTTCATTCACGGGTGTGCACACATATACACATAAAGGCTCTTCATGCTCGCTTCCCTCACATCCCCTTTGCTCAGCTCCAAAGGTTAATCAAAACATGTGCCTCTTGTGCATCCCTCATTACCACCCAAGCTTTACAAACCATGGGCACCAATCCCTGAGGCCTCAAATCCAATGCCTTATGCCAAATTGATGTCATCTATATTCCCCAATTCGGTACACAAATATATGTTTTTGTCACCGTAGATATTATTCACATTTAATATGGGCTACGGCCCAGACAGGTGAAAACTCAGAGGAACAGCAGGATGTCCTGGAAGGACATCCATGACCTGGTGACAGCTGCCCAGGCCATGTGCCCTCCACAAGCCCCCTCTCCTCTATTCTTTTGGCTGGTTTTGTCATCCTTCATGCTAACTGTACTACCACCCAGCCTCTCCCTAGCCTTCTCAACACCTACCATTGGAGATTCTATGCTAGGTAAACCTACAACGGACACAACAATGTTATAGGAACCCAGGACTGCCCACCTGAAGGATGTCGAACCAGGATTGAGATTTCCCTACACCTAGAACCCATCTCCACCATCTCCAGCCCTTTTCTCTGCTTTCCTTACCAAAACACAGGTGAGTGTCTCCAGGAGGTCTCCACATATGGAGGTTGCAGATATTGGAGATGCAGGATGGAATCCACCAGTTGAGGTGGCACCATGCTCACCAACCTTAAAACTCATTTTCGGCTTTCCAACAGAGATCCATGGAATGAACTTTGGTGAACCAGAGTCATGGGTCAACTTTACCCCAACGGCTATGCCAGATACCCTGTAGCTGACCTACACATTTCCTGTGAACTTTTCCCTGGCCCCAAATCAGCCTTTACCATGTAATATTATCCAACAGGAAAACCAGTCTCAGGAGGAACTACAAGATATCCTCTCCTGGCTACAGTACACCCAATATGCAGCAGACCTCCTTCCCTTAACGATGCACCCCAATTCCTCCCAATGCTTTTTCTGTGCCTCTCTCTCCCGGCCATTATTAAGAGCTGTTCCCATTAACTTTTCCCTTTATGACCTCCATGGATCCCTGCCCACGAGAAAAGCATAGGACATTCCTCTCTTTGACCTACCCCCACCTCTTTGCCTTGTAGGGCCCTCCTCAAAACCCCATCTCACATGTGCCCATGACATCACCATTACCAAATCAGTATGTGTTAACCCTCCCGCCCTCCTCTGGTGCAAAGGCACTACAGGTGTCTGTATCAACCCTCATTTTCACGGCTCCTGGGCACCCGTGATTGTTTTCGCCCAGGATTATTTCCACGAACCTGAAGAACACGCCTTGCAGATGGAAGGAAGCCAAAAGAAGAGAGAGATTTTCATCCCTCTGTTCATTGGACTAGGCTTTGCTGTTTCACTTGGTGGTACTGCAACTGCTAGAGTAGCCCCTTGTCCAAACACAACTTCTGGCTGGCGACTTCCAAGACAAGCTTGAGCAGGCAATGGCCTCTACTATAGACAGCCTTGAATCTCTTAAATGCCAGATAACCTCTTTAACAGGAATTGCTCTCCAAAACTGGAGGGCCTTGGACCTTTTGACTGCTGAACATGGGGGGGACTTGTGTTTTGTTGGGAGAGGAATGTTGCTTCTATGTCAATGAATCTGGGCTGGTAGAACAAGATGTACAAATGTTCAAAGAGCTCTGGGGGAACCTCCGGGCACGCTATACTCCCAGCAACCCTACCCCTTGGTACTCTAACCCCTTGATAGCTTGGATTCTTCCCCTCCTTGGCCCCATTAATAGCCATTGGAGCCTTGCTTCTCTTGGCACCCTGCCTCATTCAGTTTCTAAAGCAACAGATAAGTAGCATTGCAAAGGTAACTACCAATCAGGTCTTGGTTCAGTATCAAGCTGTTCTAAACATAGGGGACCCTTATTCTGATGACACCTCTCCTTTATAAAAGACAAAGGGGGAGTTGTGGGGCAGTGGGCTGTGAGAAGCGGCTGGGTGCCTGGTCGAGCATAGGCCTCAAACCCCAGGCCCTTATTGGACGGTAGGTGTTCAACTCTGCTCCCAGGCCCTGGTTCTTTTCATTTCACTTCAGCCCTCCACAGCCCCTCCCACAGAGAGGTCTATGGTCATCAGTCACAAGGAACAGTGCCTCAGGTTCTCCCATATGTAGATGAGGTATCTCTAAGCTCTCAGACCAAGCCAATAGGCATTATCTGCTGCCAGGCCCCAATCCACCCTGAAACTATATATAAATAAGGGCTCTATTCAGGAGAAGGAAAGATGTGTGAGAATCATCCCGGTGTCTGAGAGTTTCTGTTGCAAGAGCTGTAACACTTGGGAAGAGATCTGCTCTCCTGGAAACTGCCTGGGACACCAAGCTACCTCCTTGCCAGCTAGTCGGCTTCTTATCGGCCTAGCCCAGGCCAGCTCAGTGCAGAGAGACAGGTACAGCACCTGGGAGTGACTGGTCAGGGACAGCAGAGACAAGAGCAGAGGCAACAACGGAGGCAGGCAATCTACCCTTCCTGTTAGCCCTCTGTCCCCTCAGCCTGGACCCCTGCACCAGGCCGGGCTGGAGATTGTTGTCAGATGCCCTCCAAAACAGGGGACCCACATGTACCTGAAGGGATCCATGGCTCCAGATACATATGTAGCAATGGGAAGGGAGGCCTTTGGTCCTGTGGAGGTTTGATGCCCCAGAGTAGGGGGATGCCAGAGTGATGGGGTGGGAGAGGGTGGTTGTATGGGTGGGTATCCTCATACACAGAAAGGGGACAGGGGATGTGGGCTAGGGGGTTAGTAGAGGGGTAATCGAGAAGTAGGATATCATTTGAGATGTAAACAAATGGGATGATTAATAAATAAAATTTTAAAAAATGAAAAGAAAAATTTCCAAGTCTTACTTGCTCTTTGTAAGCACTGTGACAAATCAGTGTAGAGACTTTGTACATCCTTGTCTCTTCTCAGCTTTTGCAATGATAGGTTTTCTTGGGTATTATCTTCATTAGACTCAGTGATGTTCCTTCTGTTCCATATTCTTCAGAGCTTTCCTAGTGATCCACTGTGATATTTTGCCCCAGGCCTTTGATAGATAGATTGACATGGTTGTGAGTCTTCTCTCACTGATTGTACATAGTTTGTGCCTTGAGTTGTTTGGTTTGTGCTTGTTGAAAAAATCTTGCATCTCTTCCATGAAATTAATTTGACTTCAGTTTCTGTATCCATTAGTGAGAAACTTTTTTTCAATCCATACTGGTGCTCCTGGATTGTTATTATTTTCTTTGTGGATATTTTTATGCTCATTTGCTTTTGGATCCAGATTATATTAGCTTTGTGTGATAATTGCACCACTTTCTCTTTCTTTCTTTCTTTTCTTTCTTTCTTTCTTTCTTTCTTTCTTTCTTTCTTTCTTTTTCTGTATTCTGCAATATTCTCTGTGCAAGTTTATTGGGGATTTTTCTAAAGAAATTTGTGAATTCAGTGCTGCATCTGTTTAGTCTTAAGACAGTGATAGGAGAAACACTGATGACCTTCGTGTCAGCAGTTGCTTATTGCCTGGCCTAGTGTTATGACAATGAAAGTTTACTTGTTTACTTTTTCCTAGGACATCATAATTTTCCTCGTTAATTATCATTAATTTTATATGGCTTTCCATGGAACTCCATCATCTCCATAAAAAGAACTGAATAGTTGCTGATACCTTGGTCATGACAACTCTTTGTAGTAATAGTATCTCAATGTTCAGAATGAGTTCTTATGATTTTATTAATACATAAACATATGTGTGTATATGTGTTTATCTGTACATATAGTTTTGTATATGTATTGGTATGTATGCCAGGAGATCCATATCACACAGTTTTTCTTTCATGTTAACATACAAGAGTGTTCACCAAATAGAAAATCTAGCCGGGCGGTGGCGGCACACGCCTTTAATCCCAGCACTTGGGAGGTAGAGGCAGGTGGATTTCTGAGTTCGAGGCCAGCCTGGTCAACAGAGTGAGTTCTAGGACAGCCCGGGCTATACAGAGAAACCCTGTCTCGAAAAACCAAAAAAAAAAAAAAAAAAAAAAAAAGAAATCTGTAACAGCAAGGCTTCAAGAGTCTCAGTGTAGTCATATTTATTACTGATTTGGAAGCTGAGTAATGCCTGGAACAATGCCAACATGCAGATATAGGCATGTTCACAAGATATTCAAATAGTGATAGTTATTTTAGCAGATTTGATATAGTGAGGGAATTGTTCCAAGGGCATACCCTGCAATGGTTCATTTTATTCCTGTGGATATCTGTTATCCCTGGCAGCCATCAGTGAGTTTCTTCCATGCCTCCTTCCTGACTTTGCCTTGACATTGCCTAGAACCCTTTATCTCAACCTCTGAGTCGTAATTTATTTGTGGTCAATTAATGCTTTCACAGGGGTTGTCAAAACTGACCATCATAAAACACATATTTCTTATCGTTTTGGAACTGATACATGACTACTATATCAGTCTACATGTGGATCTGAAACATGTAGATGCATCAACTTAGGAGTTTCTGGAACTGTAATAAAACAATACCACAACATTAGAAAAGTGGAGAACAACTGGCTTAAAGCTAAAGCATAAGGAGATTCCATTTAAAGACATTTCTGGCTTTAATTTTAATAGTCTACATAGTAATGCATTCATGTGAATGTCAAGGGATCAAAGTCAATGCATACAAAGGTGTTCATGGGAGCAGAAATTAGGGCTATACGGAAAGGAGAAGTGAGTTGTTGTAAAGATAAGTTTTTTCTCATGAACAATTGAAAGCATTTTAGATGATGATGAAAATGGTTGTAACTAAATCTGATAACAACTTTACTGATAACAATTTTACTGTTGTGAAATTTCAAGAAGTGTTCCAATATTTGAAGCTGGAAGAAGAACAAAAATAATGAGTGCTTCTCTGGTAAACACTCCACAGGTTGCAATTCCCATGATGTTTGGCAGGTAGAATGTTTGTACTCAGGACATACATGGAAAATAGGTATGCTGTATCTGCCTGGGTGGAATGAAGTGTAATCTCATCAAAGTGTCAGACATTGTGTTCTCGTGTGAGAGCTAATGGAATGCTCTTCAATTCTAGACATTCATCATGATGGCCATGAGCTATTTGTCCTTGACTCTTGACCCAGGAAGATAAGTTCTCAGTAATAATCCTAAGCAATAGTGTTTTACAGCAGGTATGCATGTGCTCTGTGTTTGTGCCTGGTGCCTGCTGATGTTAGAGCCTTAAGATTATATTTGTATTCCTTACCATATTAAATATGCTCTCACGTCTGTAGAAATGGTGACAAGATTTCTAGTATCATTTTGCTTTTAATGTCCTTTTATATGCTTTAGCATTGTTCATAATGATGTATTCATTTCATATTTGTATTTTCCAACCCTGTTGTGAAATTTCAGAAGTGTTCCAATATTTGAAGCTGGGAGAAGAAGAACAAAAAGAATGAGTGCTTCTCTGGTAAACACTCCACAGGTCAGTGTGCTGTCCACATTTCTTTGAAAAAAAAAATCCCTTTTTTATTCATACCATTCAATAGTTTTATTATCTATGGTAATGTTATCAAAAGGTCGTATTTTCTTTTTCTTTTTTTTTTTTTTTTTAGGTCTTATTTTCTATGACTTTCATTTTCTTCTAGGACAATGAAACTTTAATGTTTGGGTCTTTCACTTATATAACACCATTATATTTTCACTGGATTTTCCACTGTGAAGACCTTCAATCTCCATGGACTGAAGACCTACAGGTCTCAGAAAATCTATTGTAAATGATGCTCAAAGGTATAATGATGGCTAATTTCTACATTGCATGGAGTTGTACTCTTTTATATTAGTGTGAAGGAAGGTCTCATGTGTCACATAAATTGCATTTCAGAGATGGTCAGGGTTCCAGACAAAAGTTTGTAAATGTCGATATGGAGTTATGTGGACACTGATGTCACTGAGTAATATATGAATGAGAAGAATTTGTCAAAAGATAAAATTGTAAGGGATTCACTCTCTTGAATCCTAATGGTAAATATATTAGCTCTCTACAGGCACAGATGATGGTAGGAATATATGTCCTTTTTTGTGCCTTAAAATTGATGTGCTTGTGAGCAGATGCAGATGGCAGTATTTTATTTTATTTGTCATTTTATGGCACACATAATCATGAGTATGTTTACACCTGAAATCTGTTTGTCTCAAGAGAGAGATACTGCCCATTTTTGTGCTCTGTGGTAAATTCTCAATATAAAAGTGGTTATTTACCTCTATCTCTTGTTTCATGTTTAGAAGTAGTGTAAATCCTGTGCTCTCTAACATTTCATCATGTGGAATTTATTAGTAAAAAATATTCTGGGGTGTATGGCCTTGGTGCTGTTCATTATCCATAAATTTTCAATCATATATGAATATTCTTCCTAATTTGTTGTCTACTTTTCTTTAGAAGGAACAATGCTTCTTCTACTCTGTTTCTTCTTCCACCAAACTGTGTATTACATAAGCAACTACTGAAGGGTTATGATGATATGCCTATTTTTCTTTTTATTATTTTTTATTTCTTTACTGGTTATTATATTTATTTACATTCTAAATGCATTCCCTTTCCAAGTTTCCCCTCTGTAAACCTATGATCACACGCTCTCTCCCCTCCGCCTCTATGAGGTGAAGAGACAGAAGGCAGCCTTTCATGTTTAAGTCAACTTAGATATTGGTTGCTTACTCACAATGTCTTCAAGACATCATTGGCATGGTGTATTTTACAGGAAGAACAGGTTATAGATCAAAGGCTTTGTGGTTGGTTCAGTGTGTACATTTCTCCTTATGTAGCTTTGCATAACAAGGGCAGTGGAACCCTGGAAGGAAGTTTCTTGCAGGCACCAGACTGACCTCTTCATATTCAATGAGTTGTGTCAGCTTTGTCATTAGCAATGAGGAGTTGCTGTCAGTTTGTGGAGAGCAAACCCTTCATATACTTTTAAGATAGAACTTTTCAATTTTATTTTCCTTCCTCATATGTTTCAAAGGGGACAGTCAGCAGAACTCCATGGAGTCTTGCTCCATGGTGATTTCCTATGCAATGGCAGAGTCATAAGTGGGCAGTGTAATATTATTCAGCTAGATTTTGCATTCTAATAGACTGGGACTTTTGCTTAACTTCACATCCAGAGTTACTACAGCTTGAGGAAATTTAAGGTTTAAACATGCCATCCTACTGTGGAGTGCTCAACTTGATGGTTGAAAATACTTTTCAAAGAACAATGTCAAAGCAAAATTATGTTCCAAGGACATCTAATGTTATCACCTCGTAAAACGTAAACTAATGAATAGTGTAACCTTAATTGATGTAATTTTTCATGCCTGTGAACCCAAAAGTGCATGTGTATAATTTGCTGAAAGCATCAAATCCAGAGGCAACCTTCTCAAATGATTATTACTGATATTGGTTAATAAATAGAGGTATTTGTAAATGATTGCTATCTTGAACCGTCAGAGCCATTGACAGATTGAAAATAGAGGACTTTAAAAGATATCAAACAATCCAAACTGCACACAAAATTTTTGAATATACTGATGGTGGCAAATCTTTCATGTGCTGCTCAGGTCTTGATAAACCACAGAAAATTCATGAAGGTGAGAGCCTTTCTAAATGTGAGCATTATCGTAAGTCATTATATAGATTGTCTAAGAAAGAGGAGCAATTATTATCTTCACACACATCTTGACAAAACCTTAGAAAACATCTGTCCTTCAATATTTTCTTACCTCATTTATATCATAAAGTATATTTTAATTAGTTATTTTTGACATAAGAAACATTTTTGTCTAGTAGCAATAGGTAATTCTCCATTACAGAGTCTGTTAACCTTTAAGGATGTGGCTGTGGACTTCTCACTGGAGGAATGGGAATGTCTCAGTTTTGATCAGAGGACATTGTACATGGATGTGATGTTGGAGAATTACAACAATCTATTGTTTGTGGGTAAGAATATACTTCTTGTTTAATTCCTGAATCTTTATTTACATTTTCTTACATTCTGTTTATTTAAGCTCCCTGGAATGTAAAGAAACCAATAGAATTATGGAGGTAGTGGTTAGAATCACAACTCTTCCATGATATTTCCTTTACATTTCTCTGCTTTCTTTGGAAGAGTAACCAGTGCTATATTCTCTGAGATCTCTCCTTAACCTCTTATCTAGCTTCAATCAAAACTTTCTTTTTTCTTTTTCTTTTCTTTTTTTGTTTTTGTTTTTTGCTTTGTTTCTCGAGACAGGGTTTCTCTGTATAGCTCTGGCTGCCCTGGAACTCTCTCTGTAGACCAGGCTGGCCTCGAACTCAGAAATCTGCCTGCCTCTGCCTCCCAAGTGCTGGGATTAAAGGCGTGCGCCACCACTGCCTGGCTAAATCAAAACTTTCGCCACTACTGCCTGGCTAAATCAAAACTTTCAAGTTCAAAAATTTAAGTATTCAGAACCAGGAATTTTATTTCTATAGAGAGAATAGTTGGAGTATTTTAATCTTACTATTGCTTTAAAAGGTTCCTTTATTTAAAATTTTAAGTAATGCAGAAGGTTTTAAGTGGACATATAGCTGTTGGTATGGAGAGTTTTTTCTTTTTCTTTTTTTCCTTTTTCTTTCTCTTTTTTTTTTTTTTTTTTTTTTTTTACTTTTGGACATATGGTCTCTATTTAGTTCCAAGTCAGCATGATCTTTATCCTAGCATTTTGTGTGTTGAAATAAGCCTATTTAGTGTTTTCCATGGCAATGTTGGATACATCATAAATTTATACCTGAGCAAAGCAACACAGTGTCAATCTGAATCAAATTATAATAAAAAATTAGAGATACATTGTTCACATATCTACTTTCTAAAAGTTCCTTACAGATGGATTGTGGGAATAAAAAATTTGAAAAACATCTTGACATGCAAGAAATGTGTACATGGTCAGCAAAAGACCACCCAAAATTAGGCATAATAATAACATCTAGCCCTTCCAAGGGCAGAGTGACCAGAAATGAGAACAGAAAAACAGGATATGCAAGGACATGTCCAAAACAAGTCTAAACATGCCCAAATGAGTAATGGGCCATCTGGTGTTTTGCTGTCTTCCTTCCACGTTGGAATGTCGAGGTCCAAGGTTTCATGGTTAAAAAATAACTATACATCCTGCCACCCACATCCTGCCCATAACTGCTTACGCAAATGTTTAAACTGTCCAATCAATATGTAACCACACTGAACCTTCGCCCCCTCCCCAGCTTTTCCCTATATAAGCCCTAAGCCTTTTTTGGGTCTTGGTCGAATTCTCTGCCTCCTGCGTGAGGTACGATTCGACCCGTGGGCCCACGACAATAAACTGCCTTTGCTGATTGCAGCCAGATGGTCTCTTGTGATTCTGTGGGTGTGCGCGATCCGGACTTGAGTGAGGGGGTCCTAACATTGTGGGGGCTCGTCCGGGATCTGCGCGACCACCCAAGACTCCCGAAGACCCCTTGGAGGTAGGTCTGTGTGAATGGAAAGTGTCTGAGTGTGGCGCCGCCGTTGGTTTCACTTTTGCGTTCTGAGTATGGCGCCTTTGGTTTCTGAAGCAGCTGCCACTGTAGACCATGAGAACTCAGTGGCTGCAGAGGGACGCAGACGTGCTGATGCCCGCAGGCTGCAACCCTGGAGGACACTCCAAGGGTGGAAGCAGGTTCTAGTCCTGCCGAGACTGTAGGTTCGAGTCCTACCACTCTAGGGGGGGGTTGTGAGTATAGGGAGGCAGGGAAGCCTGACTGCCCAGTTTCGGAACGAGGGAGACGGAGTATTCCTGCTCGAGGGGAAGATGTGGAATCCTTCCCCATCTGAGGTTGCGTTTGGTTGGTGTTTTACGACCAGATGGGGACGAGTGTGTCTTTCTGTGTTAGTCTTGTGTGTCTGTGTCATAATTGTAAACTTGTTGATTTTTGAAAAAGAAATAATGGGACAGACTGTGATGACTCCATTGTCTCTGACTCTACACCATTGGACGGACGTTAGGGCTATAGGGCATGACTTGTCAGTGACTGTGAAGAAGGGACGTTGGCAGACATTCTGCACTTCAGAATGGCCCACCTTTGATGTAGGATGGTCCCCGGAGGGAACCTTTGATTTAGTAACCATTAGAGCCGTTAAAGCAGTTGTATTTCAGGAAGGACAGGGGTCGCATCCAGATCAGCAGCCTTACATCACTGTGTGGGAAGAACTGGCCCGGTATCCACCACCATGGGTCCCACAGCGCCCACCTTCTCGGAAGCCTAACTCCCAAGTTCTGGCTGTTTGAGGAGGCACGGAGGAGAAGAAAGTGAGACCAAAGAAGGATGAAGAAACTATCGCCCCGCCAAAGCCCCTTCCTAAGATATACCCTGAGATTGAGGAGCCCCCTGAGTGGCCTCATCCCCCTGCAGAATGGCTGGCCCCTACTCCCCCACCTTACCCACCACCGAGCCCTTACCTCCCCAGCCCCAACCCCAACCAGAACCCATGCCTTCTGCTCCCCCAGCCCCTGCCGTAGGTGCAGCAAGCAGAGGGCCCTCAGTGGGAACTAGGAGCAGAAGAGGAGCCGCTTCTGTTCCCGGAGGCCCTGACTCCACAGTGGCTCTGCTCCTCAGGGCTGTTGGGTCTGCTCCGACCGATAAGAATCAGCTGCAACTACTCCAATACTGGCCTTTCTCCTCCTCTGATCTTTATAATTGGAAAACTAACCATCCTCCTTTTTCTGAGAATCCTGCAGGGCTTACAAGTCTGATAGAATCCCTGATGTTTTCTCATCAGCCTACCTGGGACGATTTCCAGCAGCTTCTGCAGACTCTCTTTACCACTGAAGAGAGAGAAAGGATACTCTCAGAGGCTCGGAAAAATATCCGAGATGCTCAAGGGCATGTTACCAGGACGAGGCCCCCATTAACCAGGGATTTCCGTTGGCTCGCCCTCCGTGGGATTACCACACAGCAGAAGGTAGAGAAAGGCTGTCCATATACCGCCCGGCTCTCGTGGCAGGTCTTAGGGGGGCCGCAAGAAGGCCCACTAATCTGGCCAAGGTAAGAGAGGTTATACAGAGGGCGGATGAACCCCCACCAGTGTATTTAGAGAGGCTTTTGGATGCCTACAGGAGGTTCACCCCTTTTGACCCCATGTCGGAGGGGCAGGGAGCCTCTGTGATCATGGCATTCATTGGGCAGTCTGCCCCAGATATTAGAAGGAAACTACAACATATTGAGGGGCTGCAAGATTATGAGGTTAAGGATGTGGTGAAGGTGGTAGAGAAAGTTTTTTACAAGAGAGAGACTGAAGATGAAAAGAAAGAAAGAGAGAAGAAAGAGAGAAGGGAAGAGGAAGATAGAAGAGATAGAGAGAGAGAGAGAGAGAGAGAGAGGAGACAAGAGGAATCTGACCCATATATTGGCCGCAGTAGTAGGGAAAGAAAGCAGAGCTAAGGTTAGACAGCCAGGGAACCTGGGCAACAACCAGAGGCAGGAGCCAAGAGGACCCAGAAGAGTAGATTGACCGCAGCTGGATAGAGACCAGTGTGCATACTGCAAAGAAAAAGGTCATTGGGTTAAAGAATGCCCCAAGAGGGGAAGGGCAAGAGTCCTGTCTCTAGAAGATGATGATGAAGATTAGGAGAGACGGGGCTCAGACCCCCTCCCCGAGCCTAGGGTAACCTTGAGAGTGGAGGGGACCCCTGTGGATTTCCTAGTCGACACAGGAGCAGAATATTCAGTACTAAAGAAACCCCTAGGAAAAGTCAAAAACAAACGGACTATGGTAGTTGGGGCTACTGGACAAAAACAGTATCCTTGGACCACTTCTTGGATTGTAGACCTTGGGAGACACCAAGTATCTCACTCATTCTTGGTGATTCCAGAATGCCCCACGCCCCTACTGGGAAGAGACTTGCTAACAAAATTAAAGGCTCAAATTACTTTTACCCCTTCTGGACCAGAATTGTCCTGGGGGACAAAAACACCTCAAGCTCTGATATTGTCTCTTCAACTAGGAGAAGAGTATAGGCTCTATCAAGAAAAAGCAAGGTCCCCTGAGGGACTGCAGGACTGGCTAAGCCGCTTTCCCAAGTCATGGGCTGAAACAGGGGGGATGGGAATGGCAAAGCAAGCCCCTCCTGTAGTCATTGAGCTCAAATCTGGAGCCACCCCTATCAGGGTTAGACAATATCCCATGAGCAGAGAAGCAAGAGAGGGCATAAGGCCCCATATTGAAAGACTGATACAGCAGGGAGTTTTAGCTCCATGTAGGTCCCCATGGAACACTCCTTTGCTACCAGTGAAAAAGCCAGGGACTAATGACTATCGTCCAGTACAGGACCTTAGAGAAGTTAATAAAAGGGTGCAAGATATCCACCCCACAGTGCCAAATCCCTATAACCTGCTCAGCACGCTGCCACCTGAGCGGATCTGGTATACCGTTCTAGATATAAAGGATGCTTTCTTCTGCTTGAGATTACACCCTCGTAGCCAGCTGTTGTTTGCTTTTGAATGGAGAGACCCTGAGAGCGGAAGGGTCGGACAACTTACATGAACAAGGCTGCCTCAAGGATTCAAAAACTCCCCTACTCTGTTTGATGAGGCCCTACACTGAGACCTTGCTGCTTTCCGTGCCAAGAATCCTCAGGTAACCCTACTACAGTATGTAGATGATCTTCTATTGGCTGCAGAAACCCGCGAAAAATGTGAACAAGGAACCCAGAAGATCTTGGCCGAGTTGGGTGAGTTGGGGTATCGGGCCTCCGCCAAGAAGGCACAACTGTGTCGGAAGGAAGTAACCTACTTAGGATATGTCCTAAGAGATGGACAGAGATGGTTAACGGATGCCAGGAAGCAAACTGTGATGCAAATCCCGACCCCGACCACCCCTTGCCAGGTAAGGGAGTTTCTGGGGACAGCTGGGTTCTGCAGATTGTGGATATCGGGTTTTGCTACATTGGCTGCCCCATTATACCCCCTTACCAAAGAGAAAGGGGAATTCATCTGGACTCAAGATCATCAGGAGGCTTTTAATAATTTAAAGAAGGCCCTACTACAAGCACCCGCCTTGGCTCTGCCTGATTTGACTAAGCCTTTTAACTTATATGTGGATGAGTGGAAAGGGATCGCTAGGGGTGTACTGACTCAAACTTTGGGGCCCTGGAAATGCCCGGTAGCTTATCTGTCTAAGAAATTGGACCCAGTGGCCAGTGGATGGCCCTCTTGCCTGCGAGCGATAGCAGCGACGGTTATGTTGGTAAAGGATGCAGATAAGCTAACCTTGGGCCAAAAGGTGACTGTAGTGGCCCCCCATGCCCTAGAAAGCATTATCCGGCAGCCACCGGACCGATGGATGACCAACGCTCGAATGAGTCACTATCAGAGCTTGTTACTGACTGAACGGGTGTTCTTTGCTCCTCCCGCTATCCTTAATCCTGCCACCCTGCTGCCAGAAACTGGTGAGACTCCTATACCTCAGTGTGAAGAAATACTTGCTGAAGAAACAGGGACCCGGCCTGACTTGACCGACCAACCATGGACGGGGGCTCCTGCTTGGTTCACTGATGGGAGCAGCTTTGTAGTAAAAGGTAAGCACAGGGCTGGGGCGGCAGTAGGAGATGGGAAGACTGTTATATGGGCCAGCAGCCTGCCAGAGGGAACGTCGGCTCAAAAAGCAGAACTTATAGCCTTGATTCAAGCCTTAAAACTGGCAGAAGGAAAAGCTGTAAACATCTTCACAGATAGCCGGTATGCATTTGCAACTGCACATGTTCATGGGGCAATTTATAGACAACGTGGACTGCTAACATCCGCGGGTAAAGATATTAAAAACAAGGAAGAGATTCTCAGCTTATTGGAAGCTGTACATTTACCCCGCAAGGTGGCGATCATACATTGTCCAGGACATCAGAAAGGGACTAGTCCAATAGAAAGGGGGAATCAAATGGCAGATCACGCAGCAAAGGAAGCTGCACAGGGACCCATGATTCTGCTAGCCAAAGGGAGAAAGTACAGGCCCCCCGAGAAGAATCTTGACAAACCAGGAGGTGTCCTTGACAAAGAAGAAGCTCTGAACTACCTGGGGGCTGTACATCGGCTCACCCACTTAGGACCCAAAAAGATGATAAAACTGGTTAATAAATCCCCCTACCATGTTCCAAGACTGCGACAGCTTGCTATAGATTTAGTAAAAAGGTGCAAGGCATGTGCTTTTACCAATGCCGGATCCAGTAGGAACTTGGAGGGGAAGAGGCTGAGAGGAGATCGGCCTGGGACCTATTGGGAGGTCGACTTCACTGAAGTTAGGCCTGCTCGATATGGAAATAAATACCTTTTAGTTTTTATAGATACTTTTTCAGGGTGGGTAGAGGCATTCCCCACCAAGAAAGAAACTGCCAATGTAGTGGCCAAGAAGATACTGGAAGAGATCCTACCCAGGTTCGGAGTACCTAAGGTAATTGGGTCGGAAAACGGGCCTGCCTTTGTTGCCCAGGTAAGTCAGGGATTGGCCACACAACTGGGGTTCAAATGGAAATTACATTGCTCTTATAGACCCCAGAGTTCAGGACAGGTAGAGAGGATGAACAGAACCATAAAGAGACCTTGACAAAATTGGCCTTAGAGACTGGTGGGGGTGACTGGACAGTTTTTCTCCCTCTTGCTCTGTTCTGAGTACGGAACACCCCAGGACCTTTAGGATTGACACCTTTTGAAATCATGTTTGGCTCCCCTCCACCAATATATGAAACTTTAGAGAGCTGGGCTCGCCCTGATGACGGCTCTATCCCATCATCTTCTCTCCTAGCTCGCCTAAAAGCCCTAGAGACTGTCAGAAAGGAAGTTTGGGAGCAGCTGAAAGATACCTACGCTCCTGGTGATACAGCTGTGCCTCACGAGTTTGAAGTAGGAGATGCTGTACTAGTGTGAAGACACCGAGCAGGGAACCTCGAGCCGCGGTGGAAAGGACCCTACCTGGTATTACTGACAACCCCAACTGCCGTTAAGGTAGACCGGGATCCCCACTTGGATCCACGCATCCCACATGAAAAGGGCACCACCAGGCTCCCAGCAAGATGAATGGACTCTGGAGAAGACTAATAATCTTCTTAAGCTTCGCCTGTGTTGCAGGCGCGACCCTGAGTCAGGGAACCAACCCCCATGCCCCAATACGACAGACTTGGGAAGTAATTAATGAGGGGGGGGACACTGGTCAGTTACTGCAGATTGACCCCCTGGACTTGGTGGCCGGATCTTAAGCCAGATATCTGTGAGTTGGTGGCCGGGTCACTCACTTGGGATCTCCCCAACCATGTAGACCTTTGTAGACCACCAGCTGAAAGCAAATGCCGCCCAAATGGGATAGGGAACACTTTTGGGTGCTCAGGACAATGGTACCGAGCCAACCTTCGAGCTGCAAAATTTTATGTGTGTCCAGGCCAGGGCTGGAAATTCTGGCAACAATGCGGGGGGGCCTCAGATTTCTAATGTGCTATATGGGGTTGTGAAACTACAGGGGAGGCTGACTGGAACCCATCTTCCACTTGGGACCTGATCACAGTTAAGCGGTACAGTGACTATGACAAGCCACACCAGGGTGAGAGAGATCAATATAAGTACCTTGAGAGCTGGTGTGCAATTGGGGCCCAACTGGGCCATGTAAAGGCAAGTATTGCAATCCCATCATTATAAAATTTACTGAAAAAGGGAAGCAAAATCAACAAGGCTGCTTAGAGGAAACACCTGGGGGTTGCGCATCGATGCCCCAGGAAAAGATCCTGGTGTAATATTTAAGATTAAGCTAACAGTAGAAAGTCCACGTGCTCAGCCCATAGGCCCCAACAAGGTCTATCTGAACAAAGACCTGTAGCTCCAGCAGTTCCGGCGGCGCCCCCGAGACCGCCCAAACTCAGCTTCCCTACTCCCGGGTATCCACCAGAGTCATCCTCAACGCTAACTCTACCTGTTCCTAGCACAAGTCAAAGATTGCTGAATCTGATTCAAGGAGCTTTTAAGGTACTCAATGGGTCTAGCCCCAATATGACAGAGTCCTGTTGGCTCTGCCTCTCCTCAGGACCCCCTTATTACGAGGGTGTTGCTACTATGGGGACTTTTAACACCACCACCAGCCATAGCACTTGCGTTTGGAGAAATAAGAAGAAACTCACTCTCACTGAGGTTACAGGACAAGGGGTCTGTCAGAGTCCCAAAACTGTAGACAATCGATACCTAGTGCCTGAAATAGACAAATGGTGGGCTTGTAGTTCAGGACTAACTCCGTGCATCTCCACCTCAGTTTTTGATGAGACCACAGACTATTGCGTGCTCGTTCAGCTGGTCCCCCGAGTCTATTACCACCCTGCAGACACTCTTGAACAGGAGGTTGAGCTACATCCTGGACGCTTCCGCAGAGAGCCTATTTCTCTGACCTTAGCTGTTCTATTGGGACTTGGAGTAGCTGCGGGGGTAGGAACCGGCACTGCTGCCTTAATACAAACTCCACAATATTTCCATGAGCTAAGAACTGCCATTGATGTAGATTTGAGAGCCTTAGAACAATCAGTTTCAAAATTAGAAGAGTCCTTGACTTCCCTCTCAGAAGTTGTCCTGCAAAATAGGAGGGGGTTAGACTTGCTGTTCCTTAGAGAAGGGGGGTTGTGTGCTGTGCTAAGGGAAGAATGCTGTTTTTACATAGACCATTCAGGTGTATTAGGTGTAAAAGTCCCCATAGTAGCAACACCCTTGTAATAAGGGGGTCCTGAGGAGAGGCAGAGCCAACAGGACTCTGTCATATTGGGGCTAGACCCATTGAGTACCTTAAAAGCTCCTTGAATCAGATTCAGCAATCTTTGACTTGTGCTAGGAACAGGTAGAGTTAGCGTTGAGGATGACTCTGGTGGATACTCGGGAGTAGGGAAGCTGAGTTTGGGCGGTCTCGGGGGTGCCGCCGGAACTGCTGGAGCTACAGGTCTTTGTTCAGATAAGACCTTGTTGGGGCCTATGGAGCAAACTCAGAGATATAGGAATTTATAGAGTGGCATGAAAACCAGAAAGAGAAATTTAAGACTTGGCAATATGGCCTAGAGGAAACACTAGAATTGAACACACAGGAAATTATAGTTCAAAATGAAAGGTAGAAAGATGACAGTGAAGGTGGGAGACCGGAGCTGGAAAAGATTCTAGAACGAATGATAAAAGAGTTCAGTGATCAGACTGAGAAGCAAAGAGAAAATAATGAGGACTGGGAGCAAGACTTGGAGAATAAACTTTTAAAATTAATCAATCAAAATAAAATGGACAGCAGAATATCAGAATTATGATATAAAGAAATATTTAAAATGTGGAGGCAGAACCTTAATCAGAGAATAAAGGAAATCGAGAATGAGGAGTAGCAACAAAAGGAGAGATATGAATCATGGAAACAGACCTGAAGGGAAAAATGTTAATTTCCAATTAAACAAACTATTTAGGTTACCAGGTATTTGAATGGCAACCCATGGAAGTATTACAGTTAACAAAATTTAAGGAAAATGTTGCTAATTTTGAAATGTATATGCCATTTGTACAACAAATCCTGACTTCTACTGAAATAATATAATCCCCCAACACTAGAAGGATATGACAAAAGCAACACTAGAACCTGCATCACATCTACAATGTTTCTCATGATAGAGAGAAGAGGCAAAGTCGATGCACAAGAACAAAGATCCGGGGTAGAGAGACGTCCAAAGATCAGCTGCTTGGTGAAGGTTGCTTTGCTGATATAGAGGTGCAGGCTGAATATGATGAGGAAACTTTGGCATTGTGTCTATTTTTAGGCTTAAATGCCTGGGACAAAATTGCAGAAGCAGGGAAGATTTGAACCATTTCCTCAACTTATGCAAAGTCCAAAGGAAAACCTTCCTTGACATTTTGCAAAGGTTGACCTCAGCTGTGGAAAGGAATGTATAGATCCAGCAGCAAGAAAGGCAATAATTGAGTCTCTAACCTTTAAAAATGTGAATGCTGTATGAAAGTAAGTAATTAGACCACTGAGGGCAAGATCAGCATTAATAGATGAGGAGATCAGACCTACAACTGATGCTAAACCTCATTCACCTGATATGATGTGTATAGTAGAAGCTGTATCTAGAGTCCTATACATGAGCCAAGATTTCAAATGTTTTAACTGTGTTGATCAGGGTTATACTGGTATTAAGTATGGTAAAAACCAAATTAATCCCAAAGGGGGGTGGAGGGGTATGCATTCTGGAAAATATGTTTGGCAAAAGTTAACATTTGGCTACAGCAACCACAGACAACTGGGGCAACACTTTATCAAAAAACTCCCAGTGGGGATTGCTACAGGTCCCAAACCCTGGTAGGGAGAGTTCTCTTCCTTGGGAAAACTAAAGAGCACTGCTCTAAAAACAAATATTGTGAGACAAGTTAACAAGGAATAGGCAAATTCTATAGACAATTCAAAAAAAACTAAAAGGGGTCAAAACTGACTATTTTGACTAGTTTAACATCATTTGTATGTCTGGTCTATAGAAGATCAAAGGCCAACACATAGAATGCCTGTAAACAATATTGAGATTGAAGGAATGGTTAGCACTAGAACAGATGTCACCATTATCTCTCCAAAATCTTGGCCTGCAAGTTGGCCACTTCAAGAAGTAGATAGACAATTTCACGGAGTTTGGATTTTATCCCAAATAAAGCAAAGAACCAAATAGAATAAATGTGGAGAACCTGAAGGTCAGGTAGGAAAATCGAGGCCATACATGACTGATATAGCAATTGATTTATAGGGAAGGGATCTGTTACAGCAGTGGAAAACACAAATTAATATCCTCTCAGTTTCAGAGTCTGGCCAGAAAACTGGACAGGCTCCTGATTAAAAAAAATTAAATTGTTTAAGGAATGTATCAAATGCATTTACAGAATGTCTAGGCTGTACATAAACAAGATCCAGCAGATGTTGACAATTTAGTTCTACCTCAGGGAGCCACTGATGATAAGACACCAACAGACTTACCA
This sequence comes from Mastomys natalensis, assembly GCA_021653895.1. NCBI lineage: Eukaryota > Metazoa > Chordata > Mammalia > Rodentia > Muridae > Mastomys > Mastomys natalensis. The sequence continues at coordinate 46,255 of JAJTUV010002657.1, read as the reverse complement.
CTCAGGTGGTGGACTGACCAACCCATTTGGATTCATCAATGACCTATGACAAAAGAAAAACTACAGGCATCAGAACAGCTAGTCAAGGAGCAGTTGGAGGCTCAGCATATATAGGAGTCCACCAGCCCTTACAATTCTCCAGTATTTTCCATTTTTATCAAGCAGGAGTCAAAAAACCTTTTTATGTTGTTCCAAACCTTTTCCATGAAGTTTATCAAAAGCAAGAATGGGTACATTCTTGGACTCATTGATCTTGGATACACTTTCTCTGAGTAGAACTGAATAGTTTAAATATTTGTTGGATCAGGTTCACTCAGTGTAACAGGCCAGCCTGGGAAATATGTGTCATTTTTGAAATAGGGTGTAATGCAAATGGCATGAATAGAGGGATCACAGGCAAGTAGTGACAGATATCTAACAAGTGCCACCTTCAGAGTCAGAACGTCTGAAGGGAGGAAGCTTCATCCCTTTTTTCCTTTTCCCTATTGGTCGGATGGCCCATACTGGCATTCATCCCGGTGTTGTGAATTCCTGTGGAAAAAGACAAGCATATCCTCACCCTGTGTCAGCAAGGGGGCAGGTGACTGCCATTATGATGTTAGAGGAACTCTCCACTGTACAAAGGGAAAAGGGGTATTCCTGGGTAGGAAAGTCTAATGTTTATAGTCAGGGCTTAATCCATGATCATCAAAGCTGAGTAAGTTTAGGTGAAGAAAGGCCTCTACCAGCATCAGGTGAGGGTCATATTTGGACTCAGGGAAAGGTGGCCCTGTGTAGGCAGCATTTCATAGAATGTGGGCTCATCCCATTTAAGCCTCAGGTTGTGCCCTGTGGGCCTGGTGAGGCAGCGATAAAAGAGGGGATTTCTGGAGCCCAAATGCAGGTGCCTGCTAATGTGAGGGAGGCTTGTGAGTGTGGTAGATGAAGGGCAGTAGTGTCCCTGGCACAAAGTTCATGCCATGGGTACCGGGGAGATGAGGGGACTTGAGGTTAGCACCAGGCATTCAGACTCCTTCAAAAGACTTTTCCACATTAGCATCCAAGGAGCCTACCAAGGTCAAGTGAGCTGGAGGAGAGGCAGTCATGGACACATTCACACTCTGCTGTTTCTGAAAATGTTTACTGTGAGTGGCAATAACTTCCTCTGGGGAAGAAGATTTTAGACTAGTAATAATGTCAATAAGAATCAGAACAAAAAGTGAGGAAACTATCCAGAATTCACCATGCATTTTTGGGCCTGAAAGAAAACCTTTATTCATATATCAGGTCCCCACATGTTTTCAGAGCAATTTGTGGGACTAGAACTGCTGCCTCAGTCCAGAAGGTTTCCAGATCTGAGACCTTGACATTCATGCCCCTGTGAATAAGGAGGAACCGATGGCCAGATGAAACACAGGAGTAAATTAACGAGAAAGGGAAAAACTGAGGAAGGAGGAAAGTGTGAGTTGGACTCAGTGTCTTGTGCTTACTGGTGGACTTCCGTGGTTGTTAGGCCAGGCTGTATGCTCATATCATGTCTCCAGTGGAGGAAGGTAATTCTGGGGGCCAGTCCTTGTTGCGGATTGCCCTCAAGAGGGGCTGCTCCAACAAGGGGTGAATCGAGTACCCTGGTGATTTCATGTGAACCTTCTCCCCATTTTCTTGGTCAAATATGGTCAGGAGCCGTAATGAGATAACTTAATAATCATCCTGAAAAGGTCTGCCTTGGATTATTATATATATAATCTGTGACAGGTGCAACCTTATTCAACAAGGCTGTAAGGGACTCATTTTTAGGAAAGATTTCTGCTATTAATATGCTTTTCCTATTATTAATAAACATATGTAATAATCACTAAGCAATAGCACACCCCTTTGGAGCAGATCTCTGAAGATCCACAAAGATGTACTGTCTTATGATCATGCTACACAGACACATAGTTGGCTTCCTAAGTCTTAATGATGATCCTATAAGAATTTCTAAAATTATATCAATGATTATGAAGCTCTTTTATACTGGGGCTGCTATTAGGTCCTTTTCTGATAGTCAAAAACGGCAATGAGAACTCTGCCAGTCTCCCAAGCATCACCAGTTAATTGCTCTTAGATAGTATGTAACCAGACTTTCTCCTACTCAGAGCACATTCCCAGAGGTTGTAAAACAATTAACAAAAGGTCATTAAGAGGGAACTAATAATTTATTATAGGTGCTAGGACAGAGAATAAAATATTGCCTGGGTTTATTTATACAAAACTTCACTAATTGTCGGGAGCCGCTCCGCCATTAGAAGATGGCGCCGGTTTCCTACTTCCTGGTTCTTCTCGAGAGTTGACGCATGCGCAGTTGTCCACAGAGTGATGCAAGCTGCTTTCGTCTGATTGGTTCTTGCTAAAGCACCAATAGGAGACGCACACGCCTCACCAAGCCCTATATAAGTGACGAGCTCTCCGAGCTCGTGTCCTTCTCCATCTTGGAACAGAGCTGAACAACAAAGAGTGCTGTCGGAAGAATCCTGTGTTGCCGCGTCTGCTTATTCGGCGGAGCTGGGCGCGACAACTAATAACTTAGTTATGGTTTTAAACGTTCAGTGAACCTGTGGAGCTAGAAAGGTGATGGACGTTTAGCCAGATAATTACTCCTAATGGATATGCATGTAAACATTCTCTGTTGTAAACTTCTGTTTCAATTTGTGAACTTGTGATGAACTTTGTAACATGTGATCATGTATTCTGAAAGATGTAGAAGCACTGAAAACAAAGAGATGACAATCAGAATCTATAGATATCTTGTCTATAAGATAGTACACCTTCATAGGTATGCAGACATCTGCTCAAATGACCTAAATTGGCAACAACTATGGATGAAGGGAGTTTTTACATTGCTGTGAGACCCAAGGCAGTGTCCTCCACTCCAAGTTCCGCACCATGCAACTTCCAGACTCCTCCTGACATGGAGGCGTTTCTGGTCTTTCAGGCCCTGAGTCCCTCTACTATCCTATTACAAACGCAGTTTCAATCAAGGAATGATTCTTCCCACCTAAGCCAAAAGTTTCCTATCCCCAAACTGCCCCTTCACATGTCCTACAGCTGAAGAAAAGTTTCTTTTCCCTGGAAGTCCTGCCATAGTCGACGTGGGTTCCTAAAAATGTAGTCACTGGAAGTTCTAGGAATGATCACCAGGTTCCTGTGGATCACTTAATGCATCCTCTTAATGTGTATCTTACAATGCTTTTCCACAAATAGTGAATATTCCAAATCTAGTCTGTTGGGCCATGGAAGGGCTGCCATTGGCCTAGAAACCCTGAGATTGCAGGTGTGGTCACGCCCCCAGGCCCACCCTCTCCATTTCACCTGTACCCTGAAGTCACATAAGACACGGGTAAGGGGCATGTCTAAGAGCCCTCAGCCTTGAGATTTGCATATTAATGAGGCTGGGGGACATAGGTAATTAAGTTTTCCCCTCCCTAATTCCTCCCCTTGATACTTCCCAATATAAGGGAGCCCCTCCTGGCTTTTCGGGGGGGGGGGAGCGCACCAGATTCACCATTCTTGTCAATAAAATTACTTCATGGAAACTCAATTCCACGTGTCTGCATGGGCCTACTTCTACTCTGCGACCTCTTCGACCATGTGGAAACTACTGCGTCCTGGGCAGGAAGTGTTGCGAACCCAGGCCTCCGCTTTGGCCCGCTCCACCTCCGCTGCCTCATGGGACTCGGGCCGAATCCCGAGTGTGAGACCCCGCCCCAGTCGCGGTCTCAGCCGCCAAGCGGGAGGCTTTAGGGCCCTGGGCACCCACCCGCGTTTTGTTTCCCACACTAGTCAACCTCAGTTTCCATGTTTCTCTAACATAATATGGTTAATTTCCATGACTTGCATCTTTCTCAAACTGCACATATGTCCATCCACGGAACTCCAATAGTGAGTCTACCTGAACTATTTTGTCCACTCTAACCAGATGCTTGCTGTACCATTGACAAGAAGTATGTGTATAAATGGCTATAGAATGAAGACAATCAAATTGTGTGAGAGGTAAAGGGTAATAAGTGTTTTCACTGTGCACTATTTGAAATTCTTCCTGACACTGGAAATCTCAGTATATGTGGGATAACAATCTCTAAGCCACTAAGCAGTGAGGTCTATAGCCATTGAACATGTGAAATTGGAATCACCAGAGATTCTCCAGCTGGCTTCATGATTCTTCATGGCTTCAGACTTCAACACTCATGATACAGCAATTGACAAAAATTACCTATGATAGCAAGGGCCTCCACTGCCTCTACTAGTCATTAGATTCTACTAACAATGAGGTCCTGTTTCAACAAATTCCATACTGAGAACAATTTAAGTTTATCACTGAGCAGTTTCTCACAAGTGGAACAATTTCCTTCTTTCTAATCAAGAAAAATATGTAGTGATATGGATTTGTTCATTGTAACCCTTGATATTTTCTTAGATAATAATTTATCAGAGCCTTCTTGAATAAAGTTAAAATATTCTGATGTAATGCATCAGCTTGGAAGAAGATTTTTCTCATGTTTTTCTAAATGTACTTCGAAATGTATTTTCAGGAAGTTTGTGTTTCCAAACTGTGCATGAGCATGTATCTCATCCACTACACAAAGATATTCCTTTAAATATTTACAGATCGTGATATTTGTATGAATGGACCTACACATGAATTTAAGATGAAGATAATACCTTAATAGTGACTTTTGTGTTTTTGTTCAGAGTGTATGTTTTGATATGTGTAAAATGTTAGCATTCTCTAAATGATTTAGAAAAAGAATGGAAATCAAAGCATAGAGTCTGAATGGTTATCCCTGAAAACAATGAAGCCATGTTTTCATTTATTTTTTGGTAGACTTTTATCTCCTACTCCATTGAAATCAAGAGAAAGCAGACTTATTGCTGAGGCTCTGAAAGTCTCTACATGTTTTCTGTTTCAAGTCTTTTGAACTTAACCTAGTACTACTATGGCAATAAGCCTGGAATATTGCACAGAATCTTCCCTATTTTAGTAAACACCAATCATTATCACTAATTCAGTGTTTCTAACTTTTGTAATGCTAACCACTGACACACAATTTTAATTATTCGTATGTGGGCAGACGAACCTGGAGTTGAATGCATGATTTCTCAGTTTTAAGTCCATTAGAAATATGTGTTTTCCAATGCTCTTAAGGGTCATTCCAACTCCAAAGAGGTTGTAACTAACCTGTTGATAATCACTACTAGAACATGTACATTACAGGTTTGCAGAAAATATTCCTGACTTCAGCATATGTTTTATGAAAGACATTTGTTGGGGAGATGCAACATATATTCATCTAAATAACCCAAGTGCAAACTGAAAAGAACCAAGACAAACTTGTTGAATCATTCAGCTTTATTTACAGGACAAATGGGACGGAGTTGTTGAGCACAAAGGACTTACAGTCAGTATTTACCCTCAAACATAAAACCAGCATTTGATAAGAATTATGAATACTGGATATTCAAAATATACTTCACATCAGTAGGTATAATATAGGATAAAGAACATATAGTCTTTGTCACTCACATTGTAAAACAATCATTTAAGTACAATTTGTCTGAATTTGTTCATTTAAATAAAATAAACAGAATGCTGACAGTTTTATTACATATTTGGAGGGCTATAGTACACACTTTAATTATTTTCTCTTTGGAATGCATTATTTATCAATGAAAGCATTATATAACACTACAGTCTGCTGGATTCCACACTCTCCTTCATCTTTAATATTTGAGAGTGAACAAGGAAACGTTTAATGAAAACTGTCCTACATTGTCACATTTTCAGAGTTTCACCAAGCATAAATAGTTGACATTATCTAAGACTTGAACATTGCAGGAAGGATTTCATAAGTTTTTCATAATTGTATTAATTCTCTAGTGTGTAGCATCAAATGTTGCAAAGAATAACCCTGGATAAAACATATGCCACATTTTCCAAGCAGAAAAACTTTCCCCACTAAAAAATTTTAGATGTTTTCTCTGACCTGAAATGAAGTCAAAGATATTTCCATGTCCATTACATTTGTTAAGAGTCTCACCAGTATGAATTCTCTGTTACATTCTAACATATATGCCAAAAGTAAAGGATTTACAGTTTAAATATATTTGAAAGTTTTCCCTCCTTTAAGTAGTCTCTAATAAATTTTTAGATGATATTTCTTGGTAGAGGGTTGTCTCATTTACTTTATTCGTAAAGTTTCTATACTATATGAACTCTCTGATAATTTCGTAGATTGACATTGTGGGTAATGCATTTGTCACATACACAATATTTGTAAGGTTTATCTCATGTATGAATGACTTGATGCCTTCTCACACTAACTATATGGGTAAATTATTTGTCACATTTATTTCCTTTGTAAAGTTTCTTTCCTGTATTGATTCTCTGATGACTTCTCAGATTGCTTTTGTGTGTAAAGCATTTACCACAATCACTATATTTGTAAGGTTTCTCTCCTGTGTGAATTTTCTGATGAACACTAAGATGTGATGGTTGGGCAAAGCATTTGTCACATTCACTGCATTTGTAAGGTTTCTCTCCTGTATGAATTCTCTGATGAATTCTCAGACTGCCTTTTTCAGTAAAGCATTTGTAACACTCATTACATTTGTGAGGTTTCACTCCTGTATGAATTCTCTGATGAATACTAAGATGAGATTTTTGAGTAAAGAATTTGTCACATTCACTACATTTGTAAGGTTTCTCTCCAGTATGAATTCTCTGATGAATTCTCAGATATCCTTTGTCAGTAAAGCATTTGTCACACTCTCTACATTTGTAAGGTTTCTCTCCTGTATGAATTCTCTGATGAATACTAAGATAGGATTGTCTGGCAAAGCATTTGTCACATTCACTACATCTGTAAGGTTTCTCTCCTTTATGAATTCTCTGATGCTTTCTCAGACTGCCATTTTCAGTAAAGTATTTTTCACAATCACTACACTGATAAGGTTTCTCTCCAGTATGAATTTGCTGATGAATACTAAGATGGGATTTTCTGGCAAAGAATTTGTTACATTCACAACATTTGTACGGTTTCTCTCCTGTGTGAATTCTCTGATGAATTCTGAGACTGCCTTTTACAGTAAAGCATTTGTCACATTCACTGCATTTGTAAGGTTTTTCTCCTGTATGAATTCTCTGATGAATTCTTAGACTACTTTTTTGATTAAAGCATTTGTCACATTCACTGCATTTGTAAGGTTTCACTCCTGTATGAATTCTCTGATGAATGCTAAGATTGAATTTTTGTGTAAAACGTTTTTGACATTCACTACATTTGTCAGGTTTCTTTCCTTGATAAATGCTCTGCTTATTTTGAAGACTGTCTCTCTGGGTAAAGCATTTGTCAAGTTCATTACATTTGTAAGGATTCACTCCACTATTGTTTTGTTTCACCAATGGTTTATGTTTAGAGACAAAAATCTTATCAAATTCAGTATTTCTATTGGGTTCTTTCTTTCCAATGTGGATTCCTTGATTGAGACTAATGATTGAACACACATTTAAATCATTTGCACATTCTTTATACTTGCAAACTTCTTCAGTGTTCCCAGTTTTAGGTATTTTTAGGTTTGAGAATTGAAGAGATGCATCTCTGTTGTGAGTTCTATGAGGTGTACTTTGGGTAGATGCATGAATCATATTGCTAAGTTCATTGCATTTAGAAGACTTCTCTTGGATATTCACATGCTCATGGACAATGTACAGTGTGTCTTGATCCAAGACCTGCCCATACATTCCACATAGGCGATGATTTTCTGAAAGAAGTGCAATTAGGGATGACAGGGATTACTTACATGAGTATGAAGTGATTCAATAACCAGTGTTTGCTGAAGATTTAGGTAAAATATACATTCTTATGGACTCGTGCTCTCAAGAGAGATTTGTTTTAAAATAATTACATGGATCCTTAAAAGAACCTCAAATCTGATCTATATCAAATGATAGGAAATGATGATAGCCTTATAAAACTTATTTTAATATTGTACCACCAACTCACCTCAAAAATATTAACCTATAATTGTTTCTGCTTAAAGGAAATACAAGACAATGATTGGATCAGAGACTGAAGAATAGTCCATCCAGATACTGCCCCACCTGGGGATCCATTCCACATGCAGACAAGAAACAAAGACAGAATTGCTGATATCATTAAGTGCTTGCTGACAGGAGCCTGATATTGCTGTCTCCTGTGAGGCTCTGCCAGCACCTGAACAACATAAATGGATGCTTGCGGCCAACAATCGAACTGAGCATGGGTCCCCAATAGGAGAGTTAGGGAAGGATTGAAGGAGCTCAATGGGTTTGCAACCCCATAGGAAGAACAATAATATCAATCATCCAGACCTTCAGCCCTCCGAAGGATAAAATCCCAAGGAAAGAGTACACATGAGGGACTCATGTCACCAGCTACATATGTAGCAGAGGATTGCCATATGTGGCATCAATGAGAGTGGGGGCCCTTGGTCCTGTGAAGGCTCAGTGCCCCAGCATAGGGGAATCCTAGTGCAGTGAGAGTGCACTGCAGGTGGGTGGAGGAGCACTCTCATAGAATTGCGGGGGGTTGGGGGGGAGGTAAGGGGTTCACAGAGGAGGAACCTGGAAGGGGGAAAGCATTTGAAATGTAAATAAATAAAGTAACCAATAAAAAAAAGAAAATTGTACTTTGAAAAACCTAGGACAAATAAGTGATCAATCTGAAATGAAATTAAAAAAAGTAGATCTCTGAACAATGTATCTATAATTTTATGGTTACAATTTGATTCAGAGTGACAATGTATAGCATTGGTAGGTATAAATTTATGATGTAACTGACACTGATATGGAAACCACTAAATAGTGTTATTTCAGCATCCTAAATGAAAGGATAAATAATCATGTTCCAGAACTAAACAGAGAGACTAGAGACCAATTGTCAAAAAGTATACAAAATTTCTAGGGAACTTCGGGTCTGGGCCTAAGCACGAAGCAGATCCCGGGCTGCAGCTCTGCACCCAACATCATAAAACCCTGCTGAAGTGGGGCTCCCAGGAGCTCTAAACCAGGCAGTATCTCAGGCAAGGAGGCAGCAACACCTGCTCCAAACAGGGAGTAACCAGGACCCATGGGGATCCAGGAATTCACTCCTGGCCCGAAGCACTGGTTCCTTCTGGTCTGGGTCCAAGCACTGAGCAGATCTTGGGCCTCAGCTCTAACCCCAGCAGCAACACCCATCCCAAACAGTTCTTACACAACCAAGAGAATAGGAAAGACAGTGCAGGTAACACCAAGGAGAGACAGATGGCAAAAGGCAAGCACAGGAACATAAGCATCAGCAACTCGGGGTACTTGGCATCATCAGAACCTAGTTCTCCCACACTAGAAAGTCCTGAACTCCCCATATCACCAGGAAAGCAAGAGTCAGATCTAAAATCACTTCTAATGATGATGAGAGAGGACTTTAAGAAGAACATAAATAACACTTTCAAAGAATTCGAGGAGAACACAGGTAAACAGGTAGAAAGAGAAAACAGAAAAATCCCTTAAAGAATTACAAGAGAACATAACCAAACAGGTGAAGGAATTGAACAAAACCACCCAGGACATAAAAATGAAGTAGAAACAATAAAGAAATCACAAAGGGAGAGTACACTGGAGATAGAAAACCTAAGAAAGAAATCAGGAGTCATAGATGCAAGCATCACCAACAGAATACAAGAGTTAGAAGAAAGAATCTCAGATGCAGAAGATACCATAGAAAATATTGACACAACTGTCAAAGAAAACACAAAATGCAAATAGTTCTTAACACAAAACATCCAGGAAATCCAAGACACAATGAGAAGACCAAACCTAAGGATAATAGGTATAGAAGAGAGTGAAGATTCCCAACTTAAAGGGCCAATAAATATCTTCAACAAAATCATAGAAGAAAACTTCTCTAACCTAAGGAACAAGATGCCCATAATCATACAATAAGCCTACAGAAAGCCAAATAGACTAGACCAGAAAAGAAATACCTCCCATCACATAATAATCAAAACAAAGAAAGAATTTTAAAAGCAGTAAGGGGAAAAGGCCAAGTAACATATAAAGGCAGACCTAGCAGAATTACACCAGACTTCTCACCAGATACTATAAAAGCCAGAAGATCCTGGACAGATGTCATACAGACCCTAAGAGACCATAAATGCATGCCCAGGCTACTATACCCAGCAAACTCTCAATTACCATGGATGCAGAAACCAAGATATTCCATGACAAAACCAAATTTATACAATATCTTTCCACAAATCCAACACTACAAAGGATAACAGCAGGAAAGCTCCAATACAAGGAGGGAAATTATACCCTAGAAAGAGATAGAAAGTAATCCTCATCCAACAAACCCAAAAGAAGATAGCCACACAAACAATGCCTCCAATTTAGCAAAAATAACAGGACACAACAATCTCCTCTCCTTAATATCTCTTAACATCAATGGACTCAATTTCCCAATAAAAAGACAAAGGCAAACAGATTAGATATGCAAACAGGACCCAGCATTTTTCTGTTTTCAGGAAACCCACCTCAGCGACAAAGACAGACACTACCTTAGAGTAAAAGGCTGGAAAACAATTTTTTCAAGCAAATGGTCCTAAGAAACAAGCTGGAGTAGCCATTCTAATATCAAATAAAATCGACTTTCAACTTAAAGGTATCAAAAAGGATAAGAAAGGACATTTCATATTTGTCAAAAGAAAAGTCAACCAACACGAACTCTCAATTCTGAACATCTATGCACCAAATGCAAGAGCATCCACTTTCATAAAAGAAACCTTACTAAAGTTCTAAGCATACACTGCACCTCACACAATAATAGTGGAGACTTCAACTCCCCACTCTCCGCAATGGATAGATCATGGAACGGAAAATAAACAGAGGTACAGTGAAACTAACAGAAGTTATGAATCAAATGGACTTAACAGATATCTATACAACATTTCATCCTAAACAAAAGAATATACCATTTTCTCAGCACCTCATGGTACCTTCTCCAAATAGACCATATAATTGGTCACAAAACAGGCCTCAACAGATACAATGGAAAGTCCACATTCACATGGAAACTGAACAATACTCTACTCATTGGTAATGGGGTCAGGAAGAAATAAATTAAAGACTTTGTAGAATTTAATGAAAACGAAGACACATCATACCAAAACCTATGGGACATAATGAAAGCAGTGATAACAGGAAAACTCATAGTCTAAGTGCATACAAAAAGAAACTGGAGAGAGAACACACTAGCAGCTTGACAACTCACCTGAAAGCTCTAGAACAAAAAGCAAATACACCCAAGAGGAGTACAAGGCAGGAAATAATTAAACTCAGGGCTGAAATCAAACCAAATAGAAACAAAGAGAACTATACAAAGAATCAATAAAACCAGGAGCTGGTTCTTTGAGAAAATCAACAAGATAGATAAACCCTTAGCCAGACTAATCAGAGGGCAGAGAGACAGTATCCAAATCAGTAAAATCAAACTGAAAAGGGTGACATAACAACAGAAACGGAGGAAATTCAACAAATCATCAGATCCTACTACAAAAAGCCTATATTCAACAAAATTGGAAAATCTGGATGAAATGGACAATTTTCTAGACAAGTACCAGTTACCAATGTTAAATCAGGAGCAGATAAACCATATAGACAGTCCCATAACTCTGAAAGAAATAGAAGCAGGCTGGGCAGTGGTGGTGCATGCCTTTAATCCCAGCACTTGGGAGGCAGAGTCAGGCGGATTTCTGAGTTCAAGGCCAGCCTGGTCTACAGAGTGAGTTCCAGGACAGCCAAGGCTACACAGAGAAACACAGTCTCGAAAAAACCAAAAAAGAAAAGAAAAAAGAAATAGAAGCAGTCATTAAAAGTCTCCCCACCAAAAAAAGTCAGGGACCAGACGGTTTTAGTGCAGAATTCTATCAGACCTTCAAGGAAGACCTAATACCAATTCTCTTCAAACTATTCCACAAAATAGAAACAGAAGGAACACTACCCAATTCATTCTATGAAGCCACAATTACGGTCATACCTAAACCATACAAAGACCCAACAAGGAAAGAAAACTTCAGACCAATCTCCCTTATGAATATTGATGGAAGAATACTCAATAAACTTCTCTCAAACTGAATCCAAGAACACATCAAACACTTATCCATCATGATCAAGTAGGCTTTATCCCAGGAATGCAAGGTTGGTTCAATGTATGGATATCCATCAATGTGATCCAATATATAAATAAACTCAAAGAAAAAAACCACATGATCATATCACTAGATGCTGAGAAAGCAATTTGACAAAATTCAACACCCCTTCATGATAAAAGTCTTGGAAAGATCAGGAATTCAAGGTCTATACCTAAACATAGTAAAAGCAATATACAGCAAGCCAGTAGCCAACATCAAACTAAATGGAGGGAAACTTGAAGCAATCCCATTAAAATCAGGGACTAGACAAGGCTGCCACCTCTCCCCCTAGCTATTCAATATAGTACTGGAAGTCCTAGCCATTAGGCAACAAAAGGAGGTCAAAGGAATACAAATTGGAAAGGAAGAAGTCAAAATTTCACTATTTGCAGATGATGTGATAGTATACTTAAGTGACCCCAAAACTTCCACCAGAAAACTCTTAAACCTGATAAACAACTTTAGCAAAGTGGCTGGGTATAAAATTAACTCAAACAAATCAGTAGCCTTCCTCTACTCAAAAGTTAAACTGGCTGAGAAAGAAATTATGGAAATGACACCTTTCACAATTGTCACAAATAAAATACCTTGGTGTGAATCTAACCAAGCAAGTAAAAGACCTGTATGACAAAAACTTCAAGCCCCTGAAGAAAGAAATCGAAACAGATCTCAGAAGATGGAAAGATCTCCCATGCTCATGGATTGGAAGGATTAATATAATAAAAATGGCTATCTAGCTGAAAGCAATCTACAGATTTAATGCAATCCCCATCAAAATCCCCACTCAATTCTTCACAGAGATAGAAAGAGCAATCTTAAAATTCATTTGCAAGAACAAAAAACCCAGGATAGCGAAAACTACACTCAACAATACAAGAACTTCTGGGGAATCACCATCCCTGATTTCAAGCAGTACTACAAAACAATAGTGATAAAAAACTGCACGTTATTGGAACAGAGACAGGCAGGAAGATCAATGGAATAGAATAGAAGACCCAGAAATGAACCTCCATACCTATGGTCACTTGATCTTTGACAAAGGAGCTAAAACCATCTAGAGGAAAAAAGACAGCATTTTCAACAAATGGTGCTGGTTCAACTGGAGGTCAACATGTAGAAGAATGCAAATTGATCCATACTTATCTCTTTGTACAAAGCTCAAGTCCAAGTGGATAAAGGACCTTCACATAAAACCAGACACACTGAAACTAATAGAAGAGAAATTGGGGAAAAGGCTCAAACACATGGGCACAGGGGAAAAGTTGCTGAACAGAACACCAATGGCTTATGCTCTAAGATCAAGAATTGAAAATGGGACCTCATAAGACTGCAAAGCTTCTGTAAAGCACAGGACACTGTCAATAGGACAAAGCGGCAACCAACAGATTGGAAAAAGATCTTCACCAACTCTACATCTGATAAAAGGCTAATATCCAATATATACCAAGAACTGAAAAAATTTGACTCTAGACAATCAAATAACCTACAAAAAAATGGAGTATAGAGCTGAACAAAGAAGTCTCAACTGAGGAAACTCGAATGCTTGAGAAGCACCTAAAGAAGTGTTCAGCTTCCCTAATCATCAGGGAAATGCAAATGAAAACAACACTGAGATTCCACCTCACACCAGTCAGAATGTAGAAGATCGAAAACACAGATGACAACAGATGTTGGCGAGGATGTGGAGAAAGAGAAACACTCCTCCATTGTTGCTGGGATTGTAAGCTGGTACAACCACTATGGAAAGCAGTCTGGCGGTACCTCAGAAAATTGAACATAGTGTTACCTGAGGACCCAGTTATACCATTCCTGGGCATATACCCAGAAGATGTTTCAACATACAACAGGGCCACATGCTCCACTATGTTCATAGCAGACCTTATTATAATAGCCAGAAGTTGGAAAGAACCCAGATGTCCTTCAACAGAAGAATGGATACAGAAAATGTGGAACATTTACACAATGGAGTACTACTCAGTTATTAAAAACAATGAGTTCATGAAATTCTTAGGAAATGGATGGATCTGGAAAATATCATCCTGAGTGAGGTGACCCAATTACAAAAGAACACACATGGTATGCACTCACTGATAAGTGGATATTAGCCCAAAAGCTCACAATACCTAAGATGCAAGGCATAGATCACATGAAACTCAAGAAGAAGAAGGAAGACCAAAGTGTGGGTGCTTTGGTCCTTTTTGAGTATATAAAGAGTATCAAATGATTCAACCAGAGTTCCCAGGGTCTAAACCTCCAACCTGAGAACACAAATGGAGGGACTCATGGCTCCACCTGTATAGGTAATTGAGAATGGCCATGTCAGGCATCAGTGGAGTGGAGGGCCATGGTCTCCGAAAGTTTGGATTTCCTAGTGTTGGGGAATCCAAGAGCAGGGAGATGGGTTTGGGAGGATGTTCAGAGCACACCCTCATCAAAATAGGAGGAGGGGGTATGGGATAAGGGGTTTTGGGGGAGAAGGGGAGAGGAGATAACATTGAAAGGTAAATTTGATTCAGAGTGACAATTATAGCTTGGTAGGTATAAATTATGATGAACTGACACTGATATGAACACTAAATAGTGTATTTCAGCATCCAAATGAAAGGATAAATATCATGTTCCAAACTAACAGAAGACTAGAGACCATTGTCAAAGTATACAAATTCTAGGAACTTCGGGTCTGGGCCTAAGCACGAGCGATCCGGCTGCAGCTCTGCACCCAACATCATAAAACCCTGCTGAAGTGGGGCTCCCAGGAGCTCTAAACCAGGCAGTATCTCAGGCAAGGAGGCAGCAACACCTGCTCCAAACAGGGAGTAACCAGGACCCATGGGGATCCAGGAATTCACTCCTGGCCCGAAGCACTGGTTCCTTCTGGTCTGGGTCCAAGCACTGAGCAGATCTTGGGCCTCAGCTCTAACCCCAGCAGCAACACCCATCCCAAACAGTTCTTACACAACCAAGAGAATAGGAAAGACAGTGCAGGTAACACCAAGGAGAGACAGATGGCAAAAGGCAAGCACAGGAACATAAGCATCAGCAACTCAGGGTACTTGGCATCATCAGAACCTAGTTCTCCCACACTAGAAAGTCCTGAACTCCCCATATCACCAGGAAAGCAAGAGTCAGATCTAAAATCACTTCTAATGATGATGAGAGAGGACTTTAAAAAGAACATAAATAACACTTTCAAAGAATTCGAGGAGAACACAGGTAAACAGGTAGAAAGAGAAAACAGAAAAATCCCTTAAAGAATTACAAGAGAACATAACCAAACAGGTGAAGGAATTGAACAAAACCACCCAGGACATAAAAATGGAAGTAGAAACAATAAAGAAATCACAAAGGGAGAGTACACTGGAGATAGAAAACCTAAGAAAGAAATCAGGAGTCATAGATGCAAGCATCACCAACAGAATACAAGAGTTAGAAGAAAGAATCTCAGATGCAGAAGATACCATAGAAAATATTGACACAACTGTCAAAGAAAACACAAAATGCAAATAGTTCTTAACACAAAACATCCAGGAAATCCAAGACACAATGAGAAGACCAAACCTAAGGATAATAGGTATAGAAGAGAGTGAAGATTCCCAACTTAAAGGGCCAATAAATATCTTCAACAAAATCATAGAAGAAAACTTCTCTAACCTAAGGAACAAGATGCCCATAATCATACAATAAGCCTACAGAAAGCCAAATAGACTAGACCAGAAAAGAAATACCTCCCATCACATAATAATCAAAACAAAGAAAGAATTTTAAAAGCAGTAAGGGGAAAAGGCCAAGTAACATATAAAGGCAGACCTAGCAGAATTACACCAGACTTCTCACCAGATACTATAAAAGCCAGAAGATCCTGGACAGATGTCATACAGACCCTAAGAGACCATAAATGCATGCCCAGGCTACTATACCCAGCAAACTCTCAATTACCATGGATGCAGAAACCAAGATATTCCATGACAAAACCAAATTTATACAATATCTTTCCACAAATCCAACACTACAAAGGATAACAGCAGGAAAGCTCCAATACAAGGAGGGAAATTATACCCTAGAAAGAGATAGAAAGTAATCCTCATCCAACAAACCCAAAAGAAGATAGCCACACAAACAATGCCTCCACATTTAGCAAAAATAACAGGACACAACAATCTCCTCTCCTTAATATCTCTTAACATCAATGGACTCAATTTCCCAATAAAAAGACAAAGGCAAACAGATTAGATATGCAAACAGGACCCAGCATTTTTCTGTTTTCAGGAAACCCACCTCAGCGACAAAGACAGACACTACCTTAGAGTAAAAGGCTGGAAAACAATTTTTCAAGCAAATGGTCCTAAGAAACAAGCTGGAGTAGCCATTCTAATATCAAATAAAATCGACTTTCAACTTAAAGGTATCAAAAAGGATAAGAAAGGACATTTCATATTTGTCAAAAGAAAAGTCAACCAACACGAACTCTCAATTCTGAACATCTATGCACCAAATGCAAGAGCATCCACTTTCATAAAAGAAACCTTACTAAAGTTCTAAGCATACACTGCACCTCACACAATAATAGTGGGAGACTTCAACTCCCCACTCTCCGCAATGGATAGATCATGGAAACGGAAAATAAACAGAGGTACAGTGAAACTAACAGAAGTTATGAATCAAATGGACTTAACAGATATCTATACAACATTTCATCCTAAAACAAAAGAATATACCATTTTCTCAGCACCTCATGGTACCTTCTCCAAAATAGACCATATAATTGGTCCACAAAACAGGCCTCAACAGATACAATGGAAAGTCCACATTCACATGGAAACTGAACAATACTCTACTCATTGGTAATGGGGTCAGGGAAGAAATAAATTAAAGACTTTGTAGAATTTAATGAAAACGAAGACACATCATACCAAAACCTATGGGACATAATGAAAGCAGTGCTAAGAGGAAAACTCATAGTTCTAAGAGCCTACAAAAAGAAACTGGAGAGAGAACACACTAGCAGCTTGACAACTCACCTGAAAGCTCTAGAACAAAAAGCAAATACACCCAAGAGGAGTACACGGCAGGAAATAATTAAACTCAGGGCTGAAATCAACCAAATAGAAACAAAGAGAACTATACAAAGAATCAATAAAACCAGGAGCTGGTTCTTTGAGAAAATCAACAAGATAGATAAACCCTTAGCCAGACTAATCAGAGGGCAGAGAGACAGTATCCAAATCAGTAAAATCCAAACTGAAAAGGGTGACATAACAACAGAAACGGAGGAAATTCAACAAATCATCAGATCCTACTACAAAAAGCCTATATTCAACAAAATTGGAAAATCTGGATGAAATGGACAATTTTCTAGACAAGTACCAGTTACCAATGTTAAATCAGGAGCAGATAAACCATATAGACAGTCCCATAACTCTGAAAGAAATAGAAGCAGGCTGGGCAGTGGTGGTGCATGCCTTTAATCCCAGCACTTGGGAGGCAGAGTCAGGCGGATTTCTGAGTTCAAGGCCAGCCTGGTCTACAGGAGTGAGTTCCAGGACAGCCAAGGCTACACAGAGAAACACAGTCTCGAAAAAACCAAAAAAGAAAAGAAAAAAGAAATAGAAGCAGTCATTAAAAGTCTCCCCACCAAAAAAAGTCAGGGACCAGACGGTTTTAGTGCAGAATTCTATCAGACCTTCAAGGAAGACCTAATACCAATTCTCTTCAAACTATTCCACAAAATAGAAACAGAAGGAACACTACCCAATTCATTCTATGAAGCCACAATTACGGTCATACCTAAACCATACAAAGACCCAACAAGGAAAGAAAACTTCAGACCAATCTCCCTTATGAATATTGATGGAAGAATACTCAATAAACTTCTCTCAAACTGAATCCAAGAACACATCAAAACACTTATCCATCATGATCAAGTAGGCTTTATCCCAGGAATGCAAGGTTGGTTCAATGTATGGATATCCATCAATGTGATCCAATATATAAATAAACTCAAAGAAAAAAACCACATGATCATATCACTAGATGCTGAGAAAGCAATTTGACAAAATTCAACACCCCTTCATGATAAAAGTCTTGGAAAGATCAGGAATTCAAGGTCTATACCTAAACATAGTAAAAGCAATATACAGCAAGCCAGTAGCCAACATCAAACTAAATGGAGGGAAACTTGAAGCAATCCCATTAAAATCAGGGACTAGACAAGGCTGCCACCTCTCCCCCTAGCTATTCAATATAGTACTGGAAGTCCTAGCCATTAGGCAACAAAAGGAGGTCAAAGGAATACAAATTGGAAAGGAAGAAGTCAAAATTTCACTATTTGCAGATGATGTGATAGTATACTTAAGTGACCCCAAAACTTCCACCAGAAAACTCTTAAACCTGATAAACAACTTTAGCAAAGTGGCTGGGTATAAAATTAACTCAAACAAATCAGTAGCCTTCCTCTACTCAAAAGTTAAACTGGCTGAGAAAGAAATTATGGAAATGACACCTTTCACAATTGTCACAAATAAAATACCTTGGTGTGAATCTAACCAAGCAAGTAAAAGACCTGTATGACAAAAACTTCAAGCCCCTGAAGAAAGAAATCGAAACAGATCTCAGAAGATGGAAAGATCTCCCATGCTCATGGATTGGAAGGATTAATATAATAAAAATGGCTATCTAGCTGAAAGCAATCTACAGATTTAATGCAATCCCCATCAAAATCCCCACTCAATTCTTCACAGAGATAGAAAGAGCAATCTTAAAATTCATTTGCAAGAACAAAAAACCCAGGATAGCGAAAACTACACTCAACAATACAAGAACTTCTGGGGGAATCACCATCCCTGATTTCAAGCAGTACTACAAAACAATAGTGATAAAAAACTGCACGTTATTGGAACAGAGACAGGCAGGAAGATCAATGGAATAGAATAGAAGACCCAGAAATGAACCTCCATACCTATGGTCACTTGATCTTTGACAAAGGAGCTAAAACCATCTAGAGGAAAAAAGACAGCATTTTCAACAAATGGTGCTGGTTCAACTGGAGGTCAACATGTAGAAGAATGCAAATTGATCCATACTTATCTCTTTGTACAAAGCTCAAGTCCAAGTGGATAAAGGACCTTCACATAAAACCAGACACACTGAAACTAATAGAAGAGAAATTGGGGAAAAGGCTCGAACACATGGGCACAGGGGAAAAGTTGCTGAACAGAACACCAATGGCTTATGCTCTAAGATCAAGAATTGAAAATGGGACCTCATAAGACTGCAAAGCTTCTGTAAAGCACAGGACACTGTCAATAGGACAAAGCGGCAACCAACAGATTGGAAAAAGATCTTCACCAACTCTACATCTGATAAAAGGCTAATATCCAATATATACCAAGAACTGAAAAAATTTGACTCTAGACAATCAAATAACCTACAAAAAAATGGGTATAGAGCTGAACAAAGAAGTCTCAACTGAGGAAACTCGAATGCTTGAGAAGCACCTAAAGAAGTGTTCAGCTTCCCTAATCATCAGGGAAATGCAAATGAAAACAACACTGAGATTCCACCTCACACCAGTCAGAATGCTAAGATCGAAAACACAGATGACAACAGATGTTGGCGAGGATGTGGAGAAAGAGAAACACTCCTCCATTGTTGCTGGGATTGTAAGCTGGTACAACCACTATGGAAAGCAGTCTGGCGGTACCTCAGAAAATTGAACATAGTGTTACCTGAGGACCCAGTTATACCATTCCTGGGCATATACCCAGAAGATGTTTCAACATACAACAGGGCCACATGCTCCACTATGTTCATAGCAGCCTTATTTATAATAGCCAGAAGTTGGAAAGAACCCAGATGTCCTTCAACAGAAGAATGGATACAGAAAATGTGGAACATTTACACAATGGAGTACTACTCAGTTATTAAAAACAATGAGTTCATGAAATTCTTAGGGCAAATGGATGGATCTGGAAAATATCATCCTGAGTGAGGTGACCCAATTACAAAAGAACACACATGGTATGCACTCACTGATAAGTGGATATTAGCCCAAAAGCACACAATACCTAAGATGCAAGGCATAGATCACATGAAACTCAAGAAGAAGAGGAAGACCAAAGTGTGGGTGCTTTGGTCCTTTTTAGAAATGAGGAGTACAAGTGATTCAACCAGAGTTCCCAGGGTCTAAACCTCCAACCTGAGAACACAAATGGAGGGACTCATGGCTCCACCTGTATAGGTAATTGAGAATGGCCATGTCAGGCATCAGTGGAGTGGAGGGCCATGGTCTCCGAAAGTTTGGATTTCCTAGTGTTGGGGAATCCAAGAGCAGGGAGATGGGTTTGGGAGGATGTTCAGAGCACACCCTCATCAAAATAGGAGGAGGGGGTATGGGATAAGGGGTTTTGGGGGAGAAGGGGAGAGGAGATAACATTGAAAGGTAAATATGCAAAATATCCAATAAAAAAAAAAGATAGTGTACTTATTTCAAATTATTTTCTAAAGTTTCTAGGAGATGCTAATTGGCTAAGATCTTATTTTAAGCTCTCCACAAAAGAATTTAAGTCTGTTTAATATTCTCGAGAGAGATGTAAATCCTAATTTCCCTCAACAATTAATTGACAAAAGAGGAGTAATTTTACAAAAAATAGAAGAAGCTATTATTAATCGATATATTATATAGACTGATTAGTTGTTGGCTGTTCTATAACAGTCCTTTGATAAAAGAGATTATTAATGTAGATTTATATTTCTTTAAATATTGTCTTCATGACTCTCTGAGTGTGGAAGGAGTGGCTGCTGGCTCTTCTGCCCTGATTTTACAAGAACTCTGAAAAATTGGCTTTAAAAAAAAAAGGGGGAACTGTACCTCCCCAGAAGGATTCTCCTGAAACACTCTCCATCATGCCTTGTTTACTTTTAACTCTCTAAAACTGAAAACTCATGGCAAATCTGCTGCTGACTGCCTCTGGCATCGCTGAGAACAACAAAAACTATGCCACTAAGTGGAAGGACCCTCTTACCCTTGAATGGAATGGTCCGGACCCAGTTCTTATATGGGGCAAAGGATTGATATGCCTGTTTGATACCACAGATGGCACAGGTAAATGGCTGCCAAAAAGATTAATGAAATAAATAGATACCCCCACAAAACCAGGCCCAACTATAAATAAGATGAATAACAATTGACCTCCAGGAAAGAGAAATCTCCCTGAGAATTCCGTTCTTTTTCCTTTCCAGGTAAAAATGAAACACCTGTGATGTCTGCTGGTAGACGTTCTAATCCTGATGCTGGCCTGTGGACTTATACTCAGACCTTTGATGGGCCATTGACAAAGACATCAAACAGCTAGAGATTGTCATCACTAATCGGAAGAAATCCCTCGTTTCGCTGTCTGAAATGATCTCCAAAAATTGCAAAGGACTTTATTGAACTTGATTTACTCTTTTACAATAGAAAAGACTGTGTACAGCTCTTCACTGTGTACAGACAGCCCTTAAAGAAGAATGTTGCTTTTACATAGACAAGACAGGGGTGGTTAAAGAGGGCATGAAAATGGTCAGAGAAGGCCCTAAGAAAAGACAGAGAGAGAATGAGAAAGACAAAGATGAGAGCTGGTACAAGTATTGGTTTTCAACCTCTCCATGGTTGTCAACCCTACTTCCTCCCATCTTGGGACCATTAGTTGGGTTATTTTTGCTGATTTCTTTTGGTCCCTGGGCCTTAAATAGGTGGACTAACTTTGTGATACAACAGATAGATAATTTGGTAGCAAAACCTATTCAGATACATTATCATAAGTTAGCTATGGAGGATCATGAGACTCAACATGAGGTTGTTATTCTATCAAGGGTGTCCCCAAATCCCATCTCCACCCAACTTAAAAGAGGGGACTTCTGGCCCCTAGACCAAGCAGAGGGACCACCCAGAACCCTCTCTGACTGGCGATCTGAATTCTTGCTTAGGCTGCGAGGCTAAGCACTGCAAGGGAATATAAATAAAAGTTAAAAATATCTCTCTGTGTTCCCTGAGGGACATGACTGACTGCATAGGGGTTGATGTCAAAAGTATCCCCTCTCTAGGAAAAAGACATTGGGATGGGTATGGTCATCATGCCTCATTGGACAATGACAGGAGGACCGGAGCCATTACAAGGTCCCCTTCAATTATTGGAGGTCAGGCCCCTATCACTGCCTTCTCATGATTAGAATTGCCAGGGCCCTTCTATACTTAGAGAAGGAGGAGATGTCGAGGCTACCCTGCTTATACACTGAAGGCCTAAAATCAGCCATAGGCCTAAAATCAGCAATAGGCCTGACATACATGCATACTAACACAAAGTCTTGGGTCTCTGTGGAAAAACACTGAAACAGAAGGCTATAGGCTATGGTAAACAGGCAGCTTTTGTGGAAATTTACCAGCCTGAGTAGTCATAGACCTTGTAAATAGGTAGCCTCAGCGGATAGTGCCAACATAGATAAGGACAAGTGAATCATAGGCAGAGTCATAGTTACCTGTCCCCCGAACCTTCACCCAGCCGATACCCTTTTCTGAAAGATATCTGTACTCCCCCTGAACACCTACGCTCCAGTGTCATCCCCTTCCCCACGTCCTGCCTTTCTGTGTTTATAACCCCTAGGTGAATAAGTACAAATTACAATTTGATTTAAATAAATAAATAAATAATAATTTTAAAAAATCTCCATAACAACAGCTCTGTATACACTTGAAACCTTTTGCAGTTTTAAAATCATAAATGAGGGAACATTTTAAAGCAATAGTAAGATTAAAATACTCCAACTATTTTATGTATAGAAATACAATTCCTTGTTCTGAATATTTAATTTTTTTGAGCTCGAAAGACTTGAATCAAGCTAGATTAGTGGTAAGGAGAGATCTCAGAGAATATTGCACTGATTACTCTTCCAAAGAAAGCAGAGAAATGTAAAGAAAACACAATGAAATATTATGATATTAACCAGAAAGATTATGATTTTCCCTCTTTTGGGAAAACTTCAGAGAATTTGCATAAACACAAAATGGGAACATTCAAAGAAAGAATCAGGAAGTCAAGAAGAAGTGGATTCTTACCCACAAACAATAGATTATTGTAATTCTCCAACATCACATCCATGTACAATGCCCTCTGAGCAAAATCGAGACATTCCCATTCCTCCAGTGAGAAGTCCACAGCCACATCCTTAAAGGTTAACAGACCCTGGAATGGAAAATTACCTATTTGATACTGGACTAAAATCTTTCCTTTGTTAAAAAGAATTACGATATACTATGTGATACAAATGATAGAAAAAAATATTGGAGAAGTCTCTGAAGTTATGAACTGCTGCTGTTACACCGACAATCTATACAATGACTTATGATAATGCTCACATTTAGAAAGGCTCTCACCTTCATGAATTTTCTTTGGTTTACTGAGACCTTAGCTGCAAATGAAAGATTGGCCACCATCACTACAGTTGAAATAATTTTTTGTATAGTTTGATTTGTAGAATATCTTTTAAAGTCCTCTATTATGATATTTGTTTCTCAGCACCCACAATGCACTACACAATGGAATGTTGAAACCAGTTCTTTAACATCCAATGATCTCTTTTGAACACTACTGGAAGGAAGAATACACAGCATATATGCATACATTCAGGCAAAGTTAAGCAACATATATTGAAGAAAAATGAACTTTAAATTTAATAAAAGATACTTTGTAAAACATTCATAGACTTCCTTGTATTTCTATTTCTCTGAGAGTGCATGACATAATTATTACAAAAGCAGTAATCATTTACAGAATATAACCTATACATTTGATGTCTATGTGCAGTAACATAACTTTATGAAATATGGATTGATATCAAATAGAATTCCAGTGTCACATCATAAATTGTCAAATTATGATGACAAAAAACATGCTTTCAAATTTTACAATGTACAGTTTGCTGAAATATGGACACTTGCGTATTCCTGTGTGCAGCTGCATCTCACTTGTCTGTGTGACAACATATCAATTTAACAACCTGAGGACTAAGTAGAAGGTTACATCCTTTCTAGAACAAACTGGTAGAATATGAAATGCAGAATGAATGGATGAACTAAATGTCAGAGTTTTTTCTGAAACAGAATAAAACTGCAGCATCAGGGCATACATTCAACATTCCATATGACACAGAAAATCAAATGCTTTGGGAAGTTATTTTATGAGAATATATTCAAAACTATAAAGTAGAAAATCTAGTATTTGAGAACATTAAAATTATTTAATATTTTATATAAATTGGGATAATCAAAACATATAATAACAATTTTATACTTTCCATATAGTCTTTCATTACAAATTGACTAGATATGTATATACAAACAAGTGGCATAATAGGCAATGCATTCCAATGAAGTAGATTCATTTTCTTTCATCAAATTTTGTTTTCAAATTGAAGGAGAATTATACTAATTCTACATGAGTATTTAATAATTATTCCCCATAATATTAACAATTTAAAATTTCAATCTTCGGGGCTGGAGAGATGGCTCAGCATTTAAGAGCACTACTGACTGCTCTTCAGGGTTCCTGAGTTCAATTCCAGCAACCACATGGTGGCTCACAACCATCTGTAATGGGATCTGATGCAGTCTTCCAGTATGTCTGAAGAGAGCAACAATGTACTCACATACAGAAAAAATAAATAAAATTTCAATCTTCTAATTTAACTTTATTTAATTTTCTTCAGAATTTGACCACTTCTGTTTCAGAATTGTAGCTTGCATAAGTATTATCTATAACTTTTCCTTTGTTCATGAAAACTATAATACACTGGTTTTATACTGTCTCTATTACAAATGAGCCTCAAAAATGTAAACTTGGGCCATGAAAAAATGAATAAGAGATAAAGGTACTTGCTGCTTTTCCATAGAAACACAATTTAATTCTTTCTAAACATACTGCAGCTCACTACTATGTCTGACTTCAGTCAGCAGGGTATGGTGCTGCACTCAGGGCTTTAGGGGCATAATGTATCACTCAGTGTATATAAAAACATTCAGATGAACACTTACATACTTAAAAATTCTACATCAGTTCACAATCACATCATTGGCAAAAGAAAAACAATTTCCTTCCATCATCTGTGCCTCTAGAGAGCTAATACATTTACTATTAGGATTCAACACATTGAGTCCCTTATAATTTTACTCATCTACAAATTCTACTCTTCCATATATTGCTTAGTGATACAAATTTCAACATATTTCCAGGTCCAAATTCACAAGCTTGTGTCTGGAAATCTGACCATCCATGAAATACAACTGATGTGACAGTTGTAAGGAGACCTTACTTCCACACTAATATAAAAGGACAGAATTTTACCCAATGTAGACAATACTCATCAATATACTCTTGAGAATCATTTTTAATAGATGCTATTGGAAACCAGCAGGTCTCCAGTCCATTGGAATGTAATGTCCTCGCAGTATAAAATCCAGTAGATGAAGATGTTATATACATGAAAAAACAAAACATTGAATTTTCATTATTACAGATGAAAATGACGATCATAGAAAAGAAGCTCTTAGATGACATTTCACATATAATTAATCTTTTTAATGGATTGAATAAAAAAAAAAGGGGGGGATTTTGAAGAAATGTGGACAGGACACTGACCTGTGGAGTGTTTACCAGAAAAGCACTCATTCTTTTTGTTGTTCTTCTTTTAGGTGCTGTGTGAGGAACAAAGATTGGAATTTTTGAAATTTCACATCAAGGATTGAATAATTCAAAGATGAAATAAATATGACTCTATTAGAGACAATGCTAAACAACATTTAAAAAAAAATCATTAAAAGCAAAATGATACCAGGTACCTTGACAACATTTTTACAGACATGACAGCATGTAATAATTTGTGTCCTGATATGAAGTATAACTGAGTTATTCTAACCTCAGAAATTACCAGGCACAAACATAGAACACATGTATACCTGCTGTAGAACACTAATACTCAGGGTAATTACTGAAAACTTATCTTCCTGGGACTAGAGTCAAAGTCAAATAGCTAGTGGTGCCAAGACTGATTTCTAGAATTGAATGGAGTTTCATTAGTAATCACACTAGAATACAATATCTGAGCCTTTGATGAAATTCTAGTTCATTCTATTCGGAACATACAGTATATGTCTTTTCCATTTGTGTCCTGTTGTCTTGGAATACAAAGGTTCTATCTGATAAATATGTTGTAGTTCCTCATGAAAGTAAGAATTAATGGCATGGGTCTCCTGGCATAAATACCCATACGTACACATAAATATATATGCATACATGTGTTCACACATAAATAAAAACATAACAACTCATTCTGAATGTTGGGATATCATTACTATGAAAAATGCTCTTGTCCATGGTAGCAGCAAATATGCAACATGTTTTAAGTATTATGTTCACTTATATTTCTTGCATGTCAAATATTTCTCTTGGTATTTAAAAGATACATAAAGTGTCTTTCTAGGACCCTGCCTCAGAAGTTTAGATTGACACTTGGAAATAGCAGATGGATGGACTGCTGTGGAAAGTCATATAAAAATAATGAGAATTGATGAGGAAAATGATAATTTCCTAGAAACAAGTGAACAAGTAAGCTATCAGTGTCCTAACACTAGGCCAGACAATAAGGAAATGCTGACACCAAGGCACTCAGTGTTTTTTCAAACACTGTAGAGGACTAAACAGATGCACCACTAAATTCTCAAATGTACAAAGGAAAAAGGAACAGTCAATATGCACCAGCATTCATTGAAAGAAGTTTTCTCTCTAATGGATGGAGAAAGTGAACTCAACTTGATTTCATGCCAGAGATGCAAGACTATTTCAACAGGCACAACCAAACAAGACAAGGTTCAAAATATGAACAGTGAGAGAAGGCTCACAACCATGTCAATATACTTATAAAATGCCTGGACAAAATATCACAGAGGATCACTACAAAAGCTCTGTAATTTGTGAGAACAGAAGGAACATCCCTTAGTCTAATGAAGATCATAGCCAAGGATCTTAAACCTATCACTACAAAAATTACAGACAGCTGTCATCATTCAATTGTTTTAGAAGAGACAAGGATGTGAGGAATGATACTGATTTCTTAATTTTATATCCATCCATTTTGCTCAAGTTGTTTAACAGGTTTAGGAATTCTCTGGTGGAATTTTTGGGGTCACCTAAGTATACTATCATATTATCTGCAATAGTGATATTTCTACTTCCTCCTTTCCAATTTTATCTCATTGACCTCCTTTAATTGTCTAAGTGCTCTGGCTCGAATTTCAAGTACTATTTTAGATACGTAGGGAGAGATGGTCAGCCTTGTCTAGTCCCTGATTTTAGTGGGATTGCATCAAGTTTCCCTTTATTTAGTTTGATGTTGGCTATTGGTCTGATGTATATTGCTTTTATTATGTATAGTTATGGGCCTTGAATTTATGATTTTTACAAGACTGTGTCTCTGTTATGTTGTGTTTCCATGATCTATCTAGTGATGAGAATAGGGTGTTGAAGTCTCCCAATATTATTGTCTGAGGTACAATGTGTGCTTTGAACTTTAGTAAAGTTACTTTTATGAATGTGGGTGCCCTTGCATTTGGAGCATAGATGTTCAGAGTTGAGGGTTCATCTTGGCAGATTTTTCTTTTGACCAGTATGAAGCTCCATCCTTATCTTTTTGACACCTTTTGGTTGAAAGTCAAATTTATTTGATATAAGAATGGTTACTTCAGCTTGTTTCTTAGGACTATTGGCTTGGAAATTTTTTTTCCAGCTTTTTACTCTGAGGTAGTGTCTTTGTCACTGAGATACAGTTCCTGTATGCAGCAAATTGCAGGGTCCTGTTTACATATCCAGTCTTTAGTCAATACCTTTTTATTGGAGAATTGAGTTCATTGTTGTTAAGAGATATTAAGGAAGCCAGGCAGTGGTGGTGCAAGTCTTTAATCCCAGCACTTAGGAGGCAGAGGCAGGCAGATTTCTGAGATCCAGGCCAGTCTGGTCTACAGAGTGAGTTCCTGGACAGTCAAGGCTATACAGAGAAACCCTGTCTCGAAAAACAAAACAAACAAAAGAAACAAAAACCAAACCAAACAAACAAACAAAATAAAGATATTAAGGAAAAGTGATTGTTGTTTTCTGTTATTTTTGTTGTTACAGTTGGAATTATGTTTGTGTAGTTATATTCTTTTGGGTTTGTTGAAAGGAGATACTTTTGTGATTTTTCTAGGATACAGTTTTTCTCCTTTTCAATGAGGGTGCAACTCCATAAATAAACAAATTACACTCATAGAATGCTTTGCTCTTGGCAAATTTCTTACATACTAAAGAATACAGGATTAAAAATCCAGAATCCTTCTCTATATATAACATTCTTCAGATAGGACCTGGATTTCTAACAATACTGTTCTCAGTAGATAAAGAGACAAAAGTTGAGAATTCTAAAATGATTTTCTAAGGACCACTCAATTAAGACTGATATTTAGGTAGCATTTTAGCTTGGATACCATGGGACCCACTTCTAATCAAAGATCACTTAAAACTCTAGGGCATAGAGAAAGTTTAAGTTCATGGTGACAATATTGTACCCTACTGAGCTTCTGAAATAATCATGGAACAGCAATGAAAGGAGTCTGACAACTTACAAAAGGAAAACAATCAATCAAAAAGTTAGATAACTTTCTTAAAATGTTCTTCATACTTTCAGAATTTCACTGCAACCTATCAAAAGTAAGACATATTCATACACATCCTACACAAATGTACACAGTTTGATAATGAATACTGGTGATGAATAAAAAAGTTGGGAATAGAGACTCAGGGCTTAAATCCCTGAACTGTGGAGACAAGGCAGATCATGAAGATACTGGAAGTTCCTCAGGAGAGGTTCTTTTTTAAGTCTCTAAAGCCTTAGAGATCATGGGGACTCCAGAAGCCCCACTACAATGTCTGTGTTTATGGTTATGTTTCATCTCTAACTCTGCCCCAGCTAGGAAATTGCTCTAACCAATTTTCCCCTGCATTCTCTGATCTATTCCCCCACTCAGTTTCTGGAAGACTTCCATATAGCTGTCAGATGCTCTGGATCTGCTCTACCCCACCTCACATATATACTACCTGCCTAGAACAGAGCTGGACCTAGGAGGAAGATGTAACCTAGTTCCTGTCCTACATCCTAGGTTTTCAAAGCTTAAGCATAACATTCTATATAGAAATCCCTGCCTCCTGACCTAATGCCACACATCAAAAGACAACTGACAGGCTGGAACAATTGTCAAGCAGCTTGACAATGTTGATAGAATTTCCCTACCCCAAGTCACTAATGCAATACCAATGGTCATGACAAAATGAATTGGGAAACAAACTCAAGAGACCGAACTCAAAATACAATTCAAACACCATTCAAGGAGATCAATGGACATAAAGAGGAAACCAGCACAGGAACTCAAAGGAGGCAGGAACAAACTGAATGAAAGACAAGAGAACTCCTGCAAGTGACTAAGGAAATAAACAGGATAATGCAGGATATGGACATTACATCTAGAGAGATAACAATCTAAGGAATCCTCAATCTGAATGAAATGTGAAATGAAATCTGTGAGTCTGATGGTAACTGAATGGAGGGGCAATTCACAAAGATACAGCATGCAGAAGACAAGCATCAGTCTTTCAGTGTAAACTGAAGGAGCTGGCTCAATCGAGGAAATCACAGGTGACACAAACAAAATTCTTTTTGAATGTCAGCAGAAATATTAAAAGATAAAAAGAATTTAATTCAACCTGATATAATGGATAAGTCTTTCATTCAGCACTCAGGGGGCTCAGACAGGAAGATCTATGTGAGCTAGAAGCCATCTGGTATCCATATCAGGAGACGTGAAAGTCAGGTCTGCAGGGTGAACTGTGTTTTACAAAAAAAAAAACCAGAAACCTAATAAGAAATTAAAGCTATATTTTCTACATTGATATCAAAACCAGTTAAAATGTGCAAGGTTATTAGAAGACTGATTTTATAGGTCTCAATGAATTGGGCTCCTATTGGCTAATACTTTTTAAGTTGGATCCTCATTTGGACATAATCTTGTGGGAAATTTAGTTTTAGGAACATTCACTGAAAAAAGTATGACACTGAGTGTAGGTATGTATGGTAGTATGACCTTCAGGACAGTACTTAAGGCTGTGGGAAGGAACTCTAAAACATGAGTTGAAGAATATATAAATCAGTGTAAGAGCTATTCTTTAGAGGATGTCTCAACAGTGCAAACTATAAAAGTTCAAATGAACTATATGAGGCTCCAAGGACCTGAAGGAACAGAAGCAGCTGCACTAATGAGTCAGTAAAGGGAAAGGAACAGTTAAATAAAAACAAGGCTCATGGTGCAAGTAATAAAGGAGCACCAGGAAGTGAGGGAGTGATGATCTCAGGGCAAAATCCCACTCAGTTGAGCTTTCTGTTTGTGTTTAAAAAATAAGGCAGGTTTCTGAGTTCAAAAACAGCCTGGGAAAGAACAAGTTCTATGTGAGGAAAAGGTTAGTCCAGGTATGATGGGACAGGACTTTAACCCCGCATTCAGGAGACAGAGCCATGCACAGCTATGATTTCAAGATCTATGGACGGAGCAATTTCCAACAGCCAAACTTAGGGAAGGACTTGAAAAACAAGAAGCTAATTTCTCACTTAAAAATAGCCTCTATGTCTTGACTTGGCAACCGTAAAGCACACTGAAGCAAACTACATAAGAACTGTTATGTTTTTTAAAAAATATTTCCTTCCTTTCTTTTTTAAGAGTCAAGGGTAAGGTTTCAAAATGCTGACTTATAGGATAATCAGTAGGGAACCTGGTGTAAATGCTTAAAATGATTCAGAGTTCCTAAGGAAGTAGCTTATTAAAGTCAAAGAATTGATTTCCATTTGCAAAAACAAGCTATCTAGAGACCTGTCTCCAGCAGAGGACAGAGCTCGCAGCTTGCTTCCATCATCAACTCCAACTCATTCTTCCACCACTCTGCATCACTCCTTAGGACACTTTCCCACCGAGGCAGGTCCTCTGGATCTGTCCATTATCCCACTCTTCACAGTCTCAACCTACATGAAACATAGCTACAGGAAGAGGGAAGCATGGAGTACAAGAGACTTCTACTTCCAAAATTAAAGTAGAGAGCAAAAGTCATTAAACAGGACACTGCTTGGGAATGTGGTGGCTCACGCTTTAATCCCAGCACTTGGGAGCAGAGTCAGGTGGAATTCTCAGTTCAAGGCAAGCCTGGTCTACAGAGTGAGTTCCATGACAGCCAGGGCTATACAGAGAAACCCTATCTTGAAAAACAAACAAACAAAACAAACAAACAAACAAACAAAGCACATTGCTTTATGATTTTAAATACAGGTCTTCATCACAGTATCCCATCAGTATCTATAGAAAATTCTTACTGATATAAACCACATGATACAATATAGAGGTGGAGAGCAGACGGCTTAAACTGTTGTCAGCATTCCTAGATGTTAAAACAAGTAGAATCCACCTCATTTCATTTGACCTGCAGAAGCAGTACATGTAGTTATCAAGTGTATTGTACTTTCTTACAGAACAAACTCATCATGTAATGTTTCAGGTTGCATGACAAATATTATGGATTTCTTCAGTATTGTAAACTTGTCATCATATCTACTTATAACATCACATCACTGTCTAATTAACACTGTTTAGAGGAAAGTGTATCTTTCCAACTTACTCCTCCTCAGGATGGACTTGTTTCTGCTTTAGTTGCACACATAACTTTGTGTGACATCATTT
This sequence comes from Mastomys natalensis, assembly GCA_021653895.1. NCBI lineage: Eukaryota > Metazoa > Chordata > Mammalia > Rodentia > Muridae > Mastomys > Mastomys natalensis. The sequence goes on along the minus strand of JAJTUV010002657.1, from coordinate 14,199 downwards.
ATCAATTGAAACTCACATGAACCTATTTAAAAGGTACAATGTTACAACTCAGCTCATAAAAATCAATTTAAAACTTCATTTGTTTTGTTTTATTTCTGAATTGTCTGCCTGTGTGTGTATGTATGTGACTCACCTGCATGCTATATGTCAGTGGACATTAGAAGAGGAGGTCAGATTTCCAGAAACGGGAAGTACAGAGGTTATGGAACAGGATGTGGTGCTAACAATCCGATCCTGGTCCTTTGCAAAAGCACCCACTGCTCTTCAGATCTCAACCATCTCTGAACATGCAGCTCTTCATCCAATTTATTTTACTAATGAATGAGTCTTGTTTAGTGGTCATGAACTATTTAGAGTGGGAACATGTTCTTTCTACATCACAACTGACTGATCCATCAGTGATGAGGTTTAAGATCTGGGGCACGTGGTTATACCTAACAATAAGAAAATGATGGAATCTGAGACAATAGACTTTCCTTCCATAGCAGATTCCATGGATGATGGGATGCTGGATAAGAGCATTTTCCTTTACTATAAATTCCTTCACAATTACGGTGCCATCTTCATTACAGTTAATTCCTAAATACATCATCCATACGATAAATCCTCTTTTTCACATTATAATGAAATAGGATAGACTCCAGCTTTGGACTTCCCATGATTACAAACAACATTTTTAATCATGGATAGGGATCATTCTTAATGGTTTAAAATGTGATACAAGGGGTCAGCTGTCCTGTAACATATTCAGGCTTCACATTTCCTCTCATTCTCTTTCCTGTACCATTCCTTGTGCCCTTTGCATTATTTCCAGATCATTTATGATTATGAAATAAAGTTTATTTATTTTAAATTTATATGGAAAGTTGTCTCTGCCTGCATGTAGCTCTGTGCACTTCAGAAATACAGACGCTATAGCCCCCAGACTATGGTAACAAAGCTGCTGGAACAAGAGTTCTCAAGTGACGTCTCCAGGCAGTTACAGGAAACTGAACCAGAAAACTACAAGAACAAGTGCCCTTAACTGTGGAGCCACAACTCCTGCCCTTTGATTATTGATTAGATACTGTTGAGACATAAATCCATAAAAAGTGAGACAGAATTCAAGGAGCATGAAGGATTCATTCTTAGAGTGTCAGGGCGAGTGCCAGCTCAGTCAGGAAAGACACTTGCACATAAGTGGGATGATAAAGATACATCCAGAAATTTGGCAGTGAGACACTGGTTGTGAAAGACATTTTCACAAAATTATGTACATGAGGGCTTACAAGCATGAAAATGAGTCATTCTAAAATAGTATAGAGAAAGACATTAGTAAGATTATTTAGAAATTAATGAATAAAGACTCAAAGAGAATGCAATGATTCAATCATACAGATCTGTTTCTGTGAAGGACTAAAGTTCTGACAAAATATTGTTCAGCTGAGTTAAACTAAAAGTTTGTATGTGTATGTATTAGAACCAGAGCTACAAAGGGGACACTGTAAAGTATTACAATGACCTCACTGTTACCTTATGCAGTACTGTGTTTTACACAAATGCATCACAAATGAAGAAATGATGAGTCATAGAGACAAGTAAAAAAAAAAAATCAACATCCTACATGAAAAAAGTAGAAAACACATCAAGATTGTGCTCAGACTGAAGCCAGAAGAGTTTCTTCTAACTGTGTCTGAGGTCTGAACACATTAGCATCATAGCATTCTCCTTTCCTTAGGCAAACTTCATACTAATGTAACACAGGATTATTATGTTGGGATACTTGAACCTGTCTTTAGTTAGGGTGTGGTTCTGCCCAACAAGACACACTTAATCGCTCCGGTTGGATTAGAGGCAAGCCCTTTATTAATATTCACATCAAACCCAAACAATGAAGGTTGGTTTAGGCCTGGCAGTCGTGGCACACACCTTTAATCCCAGCACTTGGGAGGAAGAGGCAGGTGGATTTCTGAGTTCAAGGCCAGCCTGGTCTACAGAGTGACTTCCAGGACAGTCAGGGTTACACAGAGAAATCATGTCTCAAAAACCAAAAAAATAAAAAGGTTGGTTTAGTATGTAGAAGGAAGCAACCATGTTTGAAAAATGATATCTAATTGAGTGGCAGGAAATACAGAGTATCACAAGAAGATCTGACAGAGTAGGGTATACCTAACTCTCCTGAGAGGAGAGAGGAAACGGAACTTATTTTATGGTGAGAAACACAGTCCTGGAAGAAGAGAATCCAGTAAAGGAATACAGTAGAGTTCCTGGAGAACAGTACAGTAGAGTTGAGTGGGTAGAGCAACATAGATGGAAAAGGAAGCAATTTTCCTGGATGTGTTTTACAGAGACAGATTGAAGAGAGACATGCTAAATACAGGTAAAAGCAGAATGAGCAAGAAAAGGAGACGGAGCCAAAAGATTAGGAAAGATTACAACAGTTAACTTAAGGTCAGGCAGAGCAATTCAGTGTCTGAGAGAGGAGTCAGAATGAATAGCTCAGTCAGGAGAGGAGTTGGAGCCTAAACACCTGAGTTGAACCAGCCAGTTAAGATGAGAAGGAACAAGAAAGGAGGAACTTATTCAACAGGAAATTTCAGAGGCTGAAAATACTCTAGGACTAACTAAGATTTATTGGATGCTAGAGGTCCAGGACGAGAGGACCAGGCCAGGTAAATAGATGGAGGCAGTAAGCCTCCCAGACAACAATTTACAATAGGAGAATAAAAGTTAGTTTGACAACCTGTGGTAAAATTAGACATTGCTCAGTATAAAAGCTTTCAAGAGCGCTTCTCTCCGTCATCTTTCTCCCTGCTCTTTCCCACTCTCTATCCGAATAAATCCATGCTCTCTCTGGGGCGAGGAAGCTCTCAAGAATGTCAAGAGAAGAAACAACTCAGATAACAAAGGCACAGGAGGAAACAAAAGAAAGTTAAAACAGATACAAAAAGCTCAACAATAATTATTCCATTCTAATAAATGCCTAATGTTATAAAGTGAATAAGTGAGAACAAAATTCAAGACAGAAAAATATTTAGAGTGACAAAATATGCTATTCAGAAAAAGAACTGTATTTTTGGGAGGAAGAAACTCAGCTCAGAACCATTCACTCCTGCCAATAAATATCTTGAACTCCCTGGTGGTAGCATTCATAGTATCAATAAAACTGCTCTGAACCGGAGAGGGTGTAGAGTTAAACAAGGGCCTAACCTAGATTTGGATCTGTGTGCTACAAATCTTAATCTGACAGGCAGAGCATGGACACTGATATAGTGGAAAGACTGCCTGTGAGTAACAGAAGAGTTTTCTGGTTCAAGCTGAGGTCAGTATTCATGTGGGAAAACATATAGAGGTTACAGTGGGAAACCTAAGGCTAAATCCATAAAGCAAGTTTACAGGCCATAGAAGGGAAGCCACTACTGACAGTTGCTTTCAGGTATAAATGGCCCATGTCATGCACCCATTTCCTGAGGCTGCTTTCACTCTAGGTAAAAGAAATGTTTTCAATGGGCAACAGTTATTTCAGAGACTCAAAACTAATGAAATATTGAGATAAACTCACTGGTGACTACACTGCCTTTAATGGGAAATCCATATCACTACATTAATATTAATCTCAGTGAAAAACTCCAGAAACATTATTGAAATAGTATCAGACAAGACCAAGTTCGTGTTCTCTTTCTACTGACGGGGTGAACCACCCCACCCCTTGTCCAATCCTCTAACATACCTGGATCCTTAGTTACAGTCTCCTTGGCCTTTACCATCCAGGGCTCTTAGCCTTGATTTAAGGGTGAGCAGATGTGGCTGAGAAGACGGAGACCTGAATATGGGAACACATTTGTCACAAAGTACCAGGAACTTTTCATGAATAAAAAATGAAAGGTGACTACACGTGACAAAGGATATACATGAATGAAGCAGAAGATACAACAGAAAATGTATCTCTTTCTCTGAGAATTTCAGTTTACTCTACAAGATATGAGACTCCTTTTTCACACAGTTCACACACATTCAGAGTCCTTTTCCTAGGAACCCTGAAGAGGAACAAAAAAGACTGCAAGAAAACTATTTTGACAAATATAATAAAGATAGCTGAATTCAACAAGAGCTGTCTTCAACAAGGGCTAGATAGGACCTAGTTAGGTATCAAAGAAACTCAGGACAAATGGCTGACTGGGGTGCCTATTAACTTATCAATCTGGACATAGTTGCCCAGTGCTCTCTCGTCTCCCAGTTCCTATCTTGGCCAGCCCCTCTATCTTCCCTTTTCTTCATCCATACCCCTCCCCCTCCTTCCACGGCTGGTTATGTCTGGACCCAGCTAGATACCTCTGATTGTTTCCTCCCTCACACTGTAAAGTGCAAAATTAACCCATAAGCACCATCTGCCCAAGAACCAGGTACCTTCCTGAAATGCTGCCAGTTGCAAGTGGCTAATTGTGGGGCCTATTAACATATAAATGCAGACATTTTTGCCTAGGTGCTTTCTTGGCTCCTGATTCTCTCCTTGCCAACCCTCTCTCCACCCACCTCATCCTCAATACATCTCCCCCACGGCTCATGACCTGGTTCAGTCTGGAATGAACCAGATAACTCTGACTGCTTTCTCTCTCTGACTGAAAAGCCAAAAACTAACCTCTAAGCACCACCAGCACAAGAACCAGATATCTTCTCGGAACGCTAAATGTTGTATATCTTGAGGAAAATAATGAAGCTTCATGGGAAATACAAATAAAACCCTCGGTAGCTTGTGACCAAAGTCCATCTCTTGGTCAGGATGTAATATTTAATAAAGCTTGCCCACATGGTGGAATTGGTTTTTTCTCTGGCTACACTCAGGGTTAACAGAACCTACAATAAATATAGCTTCTCCTCCGCCATACTTTGCTGCAATCCTGTCTTCATTTTCCTTCCAACCTAAGGTGAGACATTAATAACTAAGGCTATGATGACACATTTCTGAATGTTGTATTTACATGCAAGAAAGCATGTAGTCAGTGTAAAATTAATGGAGAGTATAACTTTACTCAGTAAATGTTAATATTTATAGCCATATGATGGTGCCTTATAACCTATATTAAGCTAGAACAAAGAAGTAGGCTTTAGGCATGTATTAATCTGTATTTTCTAATAAATCAAATCTGCACTGGTCCCTCAAATGACTAATATGTACAAAGGTCTCTCAGAATGCCTTTTCAAGCCCTGAAAAAAAGGAAATGAAATAGTAAAAGACCCCCTGCGAGGGGAGACCCTCGCTCAAGTCGTGGGAATTCACAGCCACCAAGAAACATGAGAGACTGAACTTGCTGCAAACCGCATAAGGCAGGATATCAGATATCAGCCGGCTGAGGCCGAGACTCACAAGGAGAGTGTCGACCCCGAAGTCTGATTGAGAAGGATTAATAAAGGGAAAAACCACAGAACCGGGTGGGGGGTTAGGGGAGATATAAAACAAATCATGAAACATCAACAGACATTATAATAAAAATACAGTGAAAGGATCATGTGGGAAACACCCTGTGTATTTATTTTTCAAGAATTTAATCTTATCTAATCTTCTATCATGTGGCTAGCCTGTCCTTGGAACCCAGAGCCTAAGAACCAGATTACCTGCATTCTTGGTTCCACCCTTTTGTGTTCGGCTAAGTTCCTGGAACACAGATGGCTTGGCTTCAGCCTCTATATGCTAGGGGGTCTCAAAAAGTGTATTCTCTTCAATAAAAAACAGAGGAACAGGGGAGTTAGGAAACATGAGTGAATTTTAATTCGAGGAGCTTTATGAAGACTTTAGTGAAGAGCAATCCCGTGTACAAACTACAGAGACTACAGAGGGTCTACAAGGTTATTTCAGAAAAAAATATTTTGGCAACCATAAAATTATTCAAAACATCACCATAAACCCCAGTTCCTAGGATCTCAAACTTCCTGACAATGGTAATATATCCGCCAACAGAATTGTGAGAGTGACGCAGAAAATGCATCCCTGCTCCACACACCCTGCTCTGCCCTGCCCATTTCCCAGCCCAGCAGCAACTCTGACCTGGCAGGTGACAGGATCAACTGCTGATGTCCTAGGAGGCGCATGGCAATTGCAGCTTGAGAAAGTTTTCAGGTATCTCAAGTACTCACGGGGCACTAGCTCCCACCATAAGTTCCTGACCAGAGGCAGCTGAGGTACAAGGAGAATGCCTGAAGGGCGGAACTTCCTGTCACTTAGGCCTGGCTTATTGGAGCATCTCCTTCTGGTCCCGCCCAGTATTGAGCAGCTTCCTGTTATGTGATTCTTCTAAGCCACCTAGTTTGAGATCTTTTAATCCATTAGCTTCCCAATTCTTCACAACGTTTTTTTTGGTATGTATTTTTGCTCACTTGCTTACATGGATTGATTGTTTCCTTTGGTTTTATTTGTTTTTCATCTTAAACTCATGATCAGAGAGGTGTGCCCACACTCCCTGAAGGAACTGTTAGATCTGAAAGTCTCAACTCTGGACACACAGTGCACAAAGACACGGAGACCATATTGATGAAATCAGCAAGAGGAATCTTTATTCTTACGCCTCAGGGTCACTTCACTCTCGCAGGATGAAGGACCCGAATTTCTGAAGCACACACCTTTTATACTTGAGCATAGGCAGACTTTAGCAACAGCAAAAATTGTTTAAACCTAATTGGACACTTTGTTTGTCCTTTAAACTTATTGGCTGCACTCACGTCAGGCAATTATTTTTGATGGGCTATGTTCATCCAGGGCTATGAAGGACACAGCTAGTTACTAATCAGTACATTCTGAGGTTTTTCTCTGAATTTTTTTTTTTTTTTTTAACTCTCTCCCTGCTATCAGGAACAACTTGACCAGCAGGGTGGTTGTGTCTCTAAGAGTCCTCTCTGTTCCCTTGGTTGTTATGGCGAATTTGTTAGGGTTTCTCACAGAACCACTCCTCAAACTCTGTTGCAGGCTGCCTTCCACACAACTGCAGCTGTCTGGATGCACAGGACCTACTCTGCACAGCTTCCTCACAAGCTTGCTGCCAGTCTAGACCAGGAATGGATGTAGTAGGACACTGGACCTGGGTACTGAACCCTTCAGATACAAGTGATCCTGTCTAACTTCTCACATTGCAAGTCTAGCCCCCTGGGCTAAAAATACACAAAAGACAGCAATCCCGCTGAATTCTGATTCTCAGAACAGATATCAAAAAACAAAGTAAAAGTAAGTTAAAATGCTCTTGGCTCAAACCAAGGACCTATATGTATTCCCTAAGGAGGGCAATTTACAAGAAATCCAAGATACACAACTGAAATCCTAGAGTTATTATCAAAGGAATTAAAGGTTACAAACCATGTAAATCCACTCAAAAAAGACATAAACAAAATGATTCTTGGGCATGAAAATGATAGCAACTGCCTGAAGGAAATGAGGACAACAATTTTAGATGTGAAAATTTGTCACGCCCACCTTGCCAGCAAGGAAGACGCCACACCAGGATCCTTCTGTCACACGTTTTATTGAGGCAGTTCCCTTTAATTGGCAGAAAGACCCACAGCCCAGGAATGGAGTGGTTATATAGTGTTGTAGGCTGCTGGCCGTCCCTGATTGGTGCACTTGATCAAATCGTCAGAGGAACGTGTCCAAACACACTGTACACATGCTCAGTGGACTTCTTTACTACAAGTCATACTAGGAGCCAGCGCCATCTTCTAATGGCGGCAGCTGGGCGGCGCCCCACAAAAATTGAGTTCAATATATGATTAGAAACACCAAAATAAATTTTAAAATACCCAGAAACCAAAATGTAGTAAGGCGAATAATAAAAACTCATAGAGAACTTGTGGGAGACAGATTATCACACTTGAAGCAAGGTAGAATAGCTGGAAATCTGTGTAGATTTTTCTCAAAAGACAAAGGGAAAGGAAATAAAAACTAGATGCAGAACTACAATACAGACTGCACTGTTTAGCCATTTGTTCATAGATGGTTTTCCTGATTGTTCTCTATAATTCTTTTTTTTTTTTTTGGTTTTTCAAGACAGGGTTTCTCTGTGTAGCCCTGGCTGTCCTGGAACTCACTCTGTAGACCAGGCTGGTCTTGAACTCAGAAATCCACCTGCCTCTGCCTCCCAAGAGCTGTAAAGGCATGCGCCACCACTGCCCTGCTTCTCTATAATTCTTTATGTACAAATATAAACATCTGCATATGCTGGGGAAAGGAGACTCCAGAATTACTCAAGTCTCTTTAGAGATTCCATCTAGGAAATCAACCCTTTTCATGATTATAATGAGGACCAGGATTCTCAGGTGATTTCTCAGTTCAAAACCTGTTGACCTGATGACTGTGACAGGTTAATCTGGATTCCAGCTCGGCTTGGAGGTGAGAGCTCAGAAACACTAGTACAGACCTGGGGCTCTGTCCATAAAGCAAAGGGTTCTGAGCCCATGGACACCTTTGAGATGGCAGGGCTACTTGTTTTCCATTTTATTCTTTTCCATATTATGCTTAGGAAAAAAATATTGTCACCAGCTAATAAATTCTGCATAAGTGAATAGATAAGCATAATGGTGATTAATAATGCATCTGAGATGAGTTAAGAAAGAAATAAAAGCCTTTCCCTCAGAGGGAAGCTAACTAAGTGTGAGTCTAACATTAAATTCTCTACTTCCTGTTCCCTGTGCCTTCCATTCCAGAGTGCTTTTATACTGAGCAATGTTAGATTTACCACAGGCCTGTAAAAATAACTTTTATTCTCCTATTGTAATTGTTGTCTGGGAGGCAGTAAGCCTTTACTTCTATTTGCCTTGGCCTAGTTTTGAAAGCTTCTAGCCTCCATACAACCTTATTCAGGCCTAGAGTGTTTTCAACTTCTGAAATTTCCTGATGAATAAGCCACCCCCCTTTCCTGTTCCTTCTCAATTCTTTTTATTTTTTATTTATTTTATTTTGTTTTATTTTATTTTATTTTATTTTGGTTTTTCAAGACAGGGTTTCTTTGTGTAGCCCTGGCTGTCCTGGAACTCACTCTGTAGACTAGGCTGGCCTTGAACTCAGAAATCCACCTGCCTCTGCCTCCAAAGTGCTGGGATTAAAGGCGTGTGCCACCCCTGCCTGGCTTGTTGCCTGCCTTTGAATCTGTGACTCCCTGAAGGCTGTCTTGTGTATCTCTCCAGGGTGTCTGTCTTCCCACCTCTTGTATGTGTCTATCAGTGTACTCTGTATGTATCTGTCTGTTATCTATTTGTATTTTCCTGACTGGCCTTACAAAAGAGCTTTGCAGTGTTCATGGAATATCAAGGAAACCATCACACAAGGAATGGGATAGTGTACAGAAATCTATAACAGAGTTTTAAAAAGGACTAGGTAACTGACTCCAAGTGATCAAGACCACAAACATGTATATACATCACTGTGTATCAATCAATACCCATAATGGTATATTCATTATGGAAGGTTGATTTATGCCTCTGTATTCCATGCTTTCAGCAAATGATACTCATGCAGATTCTGGGCAGGGCATGAAAAAAGTTCATATTTACGATTATACCTATGCCTCAGGTTAGGTTTTAAAAGTTGATAACAAGAGAAACTCAAGGAAAATAAAACTTGTTTTTACATTGTTCTTTGAAAAGTATGTCAAACGATCAAGATGAGTTCAGAGTAGGATCAGAGTTTAAATCTTAAATTTCTTCAAGTGGCATTCAATCTTGTTGCAAAGTCCAGAAAAATTCCCAATGTATTATAAGGTGAGACCTTCTGTACAATGCATTCCCACACTTATGTTTCTGCCAATGCATTGGAAAGCACCATGGAGCAAGACTCCATGGAATATCTGTGCTGTATTTTTGTAAGATGTTTTAAAAAATAAAAATTGAAAATAGCATCTTATAAGTGTATGAAGTGATTCAACTGATTTCTCTGAATACGAAATATACAGAGTCCCAGTTGATCTATGTCTTTTCAAACTGGTTATATCAATGTGAGTTGTTGGTCAACTGGTTTCATAAATACTCAAAATTCAGGTCGTTGACAACAAAAGGAGATGTTTTTCCAATCTGACCGCAACTCCTCATTACTAAGACAAGACTGATACAACTCATTGTATATGAAGAGGTCAAGCTGGTGTCTCAAGATTCTTTTCTCTTGTGTTTGGGGTCCTTGTTATGGGAAGGTACACAAAGTGAAATATATATATGCAATCATCCACAAAGCCTTTGGTCTATAAACTGTCCTTCCTGCAGAATATGCTAGATTGATGATGTCATGAATTTATTGGTAATAACTAATTCATATCTGACTTAACTAAAATACCAAAAGCATACTTGTTAAATGTTATATATCTGTACATACATGTGTGTATGGACATGAGTGTAGTGTGAGCTTTTTATGGACACACTAGTGTTATAAATAATGTAAAGGATATTTCTATATAGTTTATTATTTAAAATATATATACTTTATTATTTATTTATTATTATATATTATATATTAAATATATATATATTTATGTATAATATGTATTATATATAACTATATATAATTTAGAGTTTATTATTATTAGGCCTTTCATCTGGAACAGTCTCCTACCTATCATTTAAATTTAAGACTATTCAAGCCTCTGACTTGCCATGACTTGCCCTTTACCTCTCTGCCCTTGTTTCCATTTATCTGTTCTCTTCTCTGTCACCCACTAAATCTCCTGCATTTGCTTGCTCCTCCCAGCATCACTTTTTCTATCCAGAAACTCCACCTTCCTAATCTTGTCCCAGGAATTGGATGTTAGGTTTTGAAACATTACCAGAACTTCTGTAGATTGCCTCTAGGCATAGAGAGCTGCCTGCCCTTCAAATTATCTCTGCAGGTGGGGAAGGACAAGTATTTACGAATGTAAGGCAGTGATGGGCCATAGAAATGACGATCTCAAATCCTGCTAGCAATTAGTTATCTCCCAATATAGCAGTCAACATTTGAAAATAAACAGACACACCTTCATATATGTTTAGGAAAATCACTTCAACCCATGTGCAGAGTCCATGCAGGACAGAAGAGGAAATTGGAGCCCACAGTTTGGAATGTCAACTGATTAGACTAGTCTGACCTCAAATAAAGAAGAATACACCTGCCCCAGTGTTCTGAATGTTGAGATTATGCCAGCAGCACTTGCATATTTTGTCTATAGAATCATGTGATGTAATCACACTTTGTATATCTAAACAACATAATTCATAATCTAAAATACTCTTTTGACTGTCTTTCCATTTATTCTAACACAACACTAACATCCTAAGACCCAGAAACATCCATAAAATGTAGTTTATTTATAGAGCCAAAAAGACCTTCTGGTCAAAAATAAGCTCTAGTGTAACCAGGAATCTAAAACCACAGGGTTTTCTCTTCAGTGGAAGAGAAGTACACTCTTTTCTGTCCAGTAGTGAGGGAATGGATGTAGTAAGTAGCTTGGTGACCTGTGGTAGATGTGGTGCCAGACCACACCTGAAAGTCCTAGGTTATTAAATTTGTCTCAGACTCTTCTTCTCTAGGTCATTGTTTCTCAGTTAATACAGCCTTAGGAGAGATGTGACATGCACTTTATAGCTTGGTGTCCTCTACAGTATATGTTGGATCCTCCTCTAGTCCTTTCAGTTTTGGAACCTAAGTTTATGAGTCATATGTGTTAGCATTCTGTCTAAACTCCACCCCCACAGATATGTAGCAACAGCCAGGTATGCTCCTCCCCACAGTTACCTGGAAACAGCCAGGAGGCGTGGCCCACTATAAAAGGGGCTGCTTGCCTCCTCCTTTCTCTCTCTCTCTTGCTGTTGCTTCTCTTGCTCTTGCACTTTATTTCCTGCTTTCTCTTTCCCTCTTTGTCTCCTGTGTTCCCTCATCCCTTCCCCCTTCCCTTCCTCCTCTCTCCAAGTGCTCATGGCTAGCCTTTACTTTCTCTACTCTCTCTGTCTCTCTCTCTGTCTCTCTCTCTCTCTTCTCTCTCTCTCTCTCCTCTCCCTCTTTTGCCTCTACTACCCTCTTAACTCCCCTCCCCATGCCCTGAATAAACTCTATTCTATACTGGTGTGTGGCTCGTTCCTTAGAGGGAAGAGATGATTCAGCATGGGCCCTCTGAGACATCCCCTTCCCCCATACATCACCACACACCCACAGAACATATTCTCATTATCTTTATCTTTTTATAAACACATCATTGGTGCCAAGACTTGGACATAGAAATCTGCAGGTTTACATCCCACCTCAGCTACCACAAGAGATCCTCACTCACTAGCCTAGCCTAGAACTGGTAAGCCCTGTCCCCCACTGGTCAGAGTAACTGTCCACATGGAGCTGGAATAGATGCTAGAAAAAAAGAGACAGCAGTTCAGAGATCAGACTGAGAAGCAAAGAGAAAATAATGAGGACTGGAAGCAAGACTTGGAGAATAACATTTTAAAATTAAACAATCAAAACCGGGCAGTGGTGGCTGCATGCCTTTAATCCAGCACTTGGGATGCAGAGGCAGGTGGATTTCTGAGTTTGAGGCCAGCCTGGTCTACAGAGTGAGTTCCAGGACAGTCCGGGCTACACAGAGAAACCCTGTCTCGGAAAAAAAAAAAAAAAAAAAATTCCTGGGACAAAGTTGCAGAATCAGGGAAGATTTCAACCATTTCCTCAAGTTATGCAAGGTCCAAAGGAAACCTTCCCTGACTTTTTGCAAAGGTTGACCTCAGATGTGGAAAGGAATGTATCAGATCCAGCATCAATAATGCTGTATCAAAATCCAGCATTTAAAAATGTGAATGCTATATGAAAGTAAGTAATTAGACCACTGAGGGCAAGATCAGCATTAATAGATGAGGAGATCAGATCTACAACTGATGTTAAACCTCATTCACCTGATATGATGTTTATTGTAGAAGCTGCATCTAGAGACCTATAGATGAGCCAAGATTTCAAATGTTTTAGCTGTGTTGATCAGGGTTATCCCAGTATTAACTATGGGAAAATCCAAATTAATCCCAAAAGGGGGGGCTATGCATTCTGGAATACGTGTTTGGCAAAGACTAACATTTGGCTAGGGAATGTAGAGCAACCACAGACAAGTGGGACAACTCTTACCAAAAACTTCTAGTGTGTACTGCTACAAATCCCAAAGCCAGGCAAGGAGAGTTCTCTTCCTCAGGAAAACTAAACATAACTGCTCTAAAAATAGATATTGTGACACCAGATAACAAGGCTGAGGCAAATTCTATAGACAACTCAAAAAACCTAAAAGGGGGCCAAAACTGACTATTTTGGAAAACATCTATAGAAGATCAAAGGCCAAACTAAGAATACCTGTAAACAATATTAAGATTGAAGGATTAACATTGGAACAGATGTCACCATTATCCAAAATCTTAGCCTGCAAGTTGGCCACTTCAAGAAGTAGACATCCAATTTCAAGGAATTGGAATTTATATCCAAATAAAGCAAAGAACCAATGGATTAAATGTGGAGAACCTAAGGTCAGGTAGGAGAATTGAGGCCATACATGACTGATATAACAATTGATTTATAGGGAAGGAATCTGTTACAGCAGTGGAAAACACAAATTAATATCCTCTCAGTTTTAGAGCCTGGCCACGAAATTGTTCAGGCTCCTAATAAAAAAATTAAATCATTAAGGAATGTTATCAAAGCCATTACAGACTGTCTAGGCTGTCTATAAACAAGATAGAGAGATGCTGACAATTTAGCTCTACCTTAAGGAGCCACTGATGATAAGACACCAACAGCCTTACCAATAAGGTGTTGGACTGACCAACCCATTTGAGTTCGTCAATGACCTATGACAAAAGAAAAACTACAGGCATCAGAACAGCTAGTCTGATGCAATTCTCTGGTATTTTTCATTTTTATCCAGCAGGAGTCAAAACACCTTTTAATGTTATTCCAAATCTTTTCCATGAACACTTTATCAAAAGGAAGAACAGGTACATTCTTGGACTCATTGATCTTGAATATAACTTTCTCTTGAGTAGATCTGAATAGTTTAAAAATTTTTGGATCAGGTTCACTCAGTGTAACAGGCCAGCCTGGGCAATATGTGTCATTTGATAGGGTGTAATGTAAATGGCATGAATGCAGGGATCAAGACAAGTAGTGGACACATATCTAACAAGTGCCACCTTCTCAGTCAGAAGACTGAGGGGGAGGAGACTTCATCCCTTTCTTCCTTTTCCCTGGTTTGGTTG